>JBBYHO010504014.1:0-21994 GCA_038382025.1 Adansonia gregorii | reverse complement strand
TTTTTTTTGAGAAGAAAAATAAAATGAAGGGTTTGCTTTATGTACTCATGCTTATGTAAGCCTCTTTTTCAAGTATTGAATATTATTATTAATTATTATTATAGTGATTATTTTATTATTGTTATTGTTGTTATTTGCGTAGATCGACTAGTTTATGATACATGTGTATGATATAATAGGCCAATATTATTTATCTTAATATATACATTTTACCATTAGATACTTTTTTTTTCTTTTTTGATAAATCTATATATTAGTTCATTTTTTATTTTGATATAAATTATATTAAAATTGTATCATAGGTTGACAAAACTATTACAAATGTTATTAAAATATTACAAAATTATGTTACCAAAATTATCTCGATGGCTACCAAATTTATATCAAGGGTAAATAAAATTATATTAATGGTCGCTAAAACCAACAGAATTAGAGGTCACAAAAGGGATAATCATATGTGCATGCAAGGTATAAAAGCAAGGACAGAATTCTCACTCAAATCTGCCGAAATTTGATATAACTGTTTCAATTATGCTGCTTTTATAAAAACTGATCAAGTAATAAGTAGAGAGAAACATTTTTATAAATAGGTTGAGATTTTGGACAACTTGAATGAATAAGATTATTATTCAGAAAAATCAGTTTAGAGTGCATGTAAAACTTGAGACTAATCTGCAGAATGATTGAACACCCCACACTCTGCCTCCCCTTGCTAGGTACACACAAAATATATCCGTATGGATATTGCCCTATACTTGGATCTTAAGTAAGTTTCGGATATTGGTACGTGTTTGAGATGGATATATTCATCTTTTTAAAGTTTTTTTTTTTCCATAGATTTGGTGCCCTTATGCCAATATCTGAATGTGTTGGTCAACAGTGTTCGATACAAGTGAAATGAAGAGTTCAGTGTAACAGATGATACGCCCATTGACTTGATTTTATGACTCAGTAAAGTCAGTTTGTTATGCACGTAATTAGAGTTTGAACAACGCTGTATAAGGCTACATCAAATCTGTCATTTTCTTTCATATATTAAATGACTTTCTCTTATCTATCCACTTCATCTTATAGTTGAGGGTGTCCAAGACAATCAGGATGATTATTACTTGATCCTTCACTGCTTTGTCTTTCTTCTGGTGCTTTTTTTTAGTATTTCCGTTGCTTTTACAGTAGAATGATCCTACAAAAATCCATGAATCATGACAACTTTTGAATGAATTTTTAAGATAAGAGGCAAATCTCTGTAAATGTCGAACAGAGAATGCTTCTGTTCTTTCTTTCGGCATCTAACTCCCTTTGTTACTAGTGTTGTGCTTTTTTACGTGAAGCCTGATTTGTTATTGTCTATGTGGATCAACCCAGATTGATGATCCGAACCGTTAAAGATTATTAGAAATTTAAAATGGGTCAGTCTTATGGATATTTTTTAGGGTTTTGTAGCTTTGGTTAAAAACCAGTAACAGGCCCGCAGGTAACTTATTCTCTAAAAAAAATGAAAATCTCAGCAGCTCCGTCGACTAGACATAATTGACCGAATCACGTAAATTCTTAAAACAGTTTCTTCCTGCAACAGTTCTCACGAATTGGATCAGAGATTGATTCAAAGCTTCACATTTTGATTTTGGCTAATTTGAAGTGATCAACAGGCTTGGAAACTTTCAGTCCAGCATGGTTAATTGAACTTGCAATAAATTGACTATGCTGTGAATGTAATAAGCACGGATGTCATATGTCTGAGACTGAGTATCAATCGAACATGACAGAAAAAGACTTTGTCAACTGAGACCATATTATATGTTGATTAGAGTCAAAGTCAAAAGCCTTAAATCTAGCATAAGATTTTGTCTCATTAGCATTTCCTAGATCAAACTAAGAACTACTGAGTTTAACGGAAAAAATTACCGGCCGTTTGCAGCAACTCCAGATGTAAATTAAATAATTTCCACTATCTGAATAATAAAGTTAAAAATGAAAAAGACATATCAAGAACACTATCTTGAATTTTTATTTTTTTTGGTGTCATATTTGATGGTCTTTGATGCAATTTCTATCTATAAACTTTGTATTTTATAGCAAAACTTTAATAATATTAA
The DNA here is from genome assembly GCA_038382025.1 of Adansonia gregorii. Taxonomy (NCBI): domain Eukaryota; kingdom Viridiplantae; phylum Streptophyta; class Magnoliopsida; order Malvales; family Malvaceae; genus Adansonia; species Adansonia gregorii. The sequence continues at coordinate 19,898 of JBBYHO010504014.1, read as the reverse complement.
TTTCGGAGAAGTGGCAACTTGTCTCGGGCAAATAATGAGGTTTCAATGCATAAACTTGTTTCTTCTCCGTAAGAACTTCAATCCGAGAACGAAAAGACAGGCTGAAAAGGAAAATGTTTAGAATTGTAAGCGAATTAAGACCCGTTCCACGACAAATATTGAAATGATGTAAGCCATCTATGAGGGAAACAAGACCAGAAAGTGTAGTTGTTGAAGAAGGATTCATCTCCGAAATATAAAATAACTAGTTGTGAAGGCACATGGCAAGTCTTCACCTACTTCAGGGAAGGGAAATAAGGACCAGTTCATTCGTTTCCATATCTATAAATAGAACTGTTTACCCTGCAGGATTTCTCATCCCCTCTTCCAACTAATAGATTTGCTAGCAGAATAGTAATGAAAGGAGTTCAGCTTTTCCTCGCAACTTTTGCCATCTTGGCCTTCGCTTCCGCATTAGCCTCAGCTTCTGACCCCAGCCCTCTCCAAGACTTCTGTGTAGCCATCAATGACACCAAGGATGGTGGTATGTTATATTGCGTTTTGTTTCAGTACTTTCTTGTTAATTAATATTTTTATGTCCATCATTATAGTGGAGGCAAAAAGCTTTGATCTGAAGCAATATATTTCTCCATAAGAACTCATATTTGCGTGGATGATATTAACTAACGTTACTTTAATTCATGCAGTGTTTGTAAATGGGAAGTTCTGCAAGGACCCAAAGCTTGCCAAGGCAGAAGACTTCTTCTACTCTGGGCTCAATATCCCCAGAAATACATCAAATCCGGTGGGATCAACTGTGACTCCTGTCAATGTTGTGCAAATACCGGGACTTAACACTCTTGGCATATCTTTGGTTCGAATTGACTATGCTCCGCACGGTGGCCTAAACCCCCCTCACACGCATCCTCGTGCCACCGAGATCCTAGTAGTTTTGGAAGGCACACTTTATGTCGGCTTTGTTACCTCTAACCCGGAGAATCGTCTCATCACCAAAGTCCTAAACCCAGGAGATGTGTTTGTTTTCCCTGTTGGTCTCATCCACTTCCAGTTCAATATAGGAAAAACAAATGCAGTTGCACTTGCTGGACTCAGCAGCCAAAATCCAGGAGTTATCACTATAGCAAATGCAGTCTTCGGCACAAACCCTCCCATCAATCCTGACGTTCTGACCAAGGCCTTCCAGCTTGACAAGAACATTGTTACCCATCTTCAGTCCGGATTCTGGTGGGACAACAACTAGTTTACGAGTCACAAGGAGGAAATTATTCTTAAACTTTAAGATTTAGCAGTTGTTTATTTTGAATAATGTGTTATCAATCTTCCTTGCTATAATAAACCTAATTATAATGCATCAAGAAAATTCCATTTGTGTCTCTCCTCTTGTGTTGAACATTTTATATTAATAGTTTTTTAAACCAAATATTGCATTCTATGTGTATTCTCTGATTATTTTTAACATGCTTAGGGGAAGACCTAATTAGTGGTTAAAGATTCAATGCTGTCAAGACTGAGAAATGATGAATAATTGATAAAGTTGATATTTTGATACTTCGTTGGGACAAAGTTTAAAAGATTTTCCTGAAAATTTACTGCGGTTTGTTTATCTTCAGGATTTATGTAATTGCCACCACAAATCTCTCAAAAACTATTCTCTATTTATCTTTATTAGGCAAGTTAACTGACTATTTAACCTCGTCAACAGTTCATCATTCTGCTTTTCTGTTTTAAAAAAAAAAAAAAATACTAATAGAATGCCAAGAATCTAATTGGTTCAGTTTAGCATAATCGGGCCCTGATTCAATATGCACTTTAGAAGAGCCTAAATTCTGAATGTACCTCACATCTATAACTCAAACTGTTTCTCACATCTATAATTGTTTCAATTTTTCTTCCAGCTTACAATTAGATCAGGAAAGAGAAGGTCCAGAGTCCACTCTGTTTTCTGCTTTCTATGCAGTTAGTTGATTGACTCTGAAAATCATATTTTCAAGTCCATTATGAGCACTATTTTGCCGCTGGTTCTCCTTATCTATGCATTGACCACTAACATAGCACAAGTCCTCCCGTTAGATCTTCTCGAGACCATTGGAACATTAACCTTTCTGTAGCAACTTTATAACTTTTTCTTTCCTCGAACATGAGATTGGGTGTCTTTGATGTTGTCATTACAAAAAAGGATCTATTTGGAACTTTTTTGATGTTGATATAACTTTCTGTCGTTAATTTTTGCATTTGTCCAAATATTAACACATTTCAAATCACAAAAATAGTATTTTACAATTGGTGCTTTCATTCTTGAACTGGTCACTGAGATTCAGACACACCTTAGACTTTGACATGTTGGTGAACAAAATGCAAAATTATTTTAATGAAGCTTAAACATACAGAGAAGCTTACTAAGCAATCCATTTATTTGTAAAATTCAACAAAAAATGTTAAATAATGAGGGAAACATGTCCAACCATATCAGCATTAAGCTACAACTTAATGTGCACTAAAATAATGCTTTAATTGCTATCCACCAAAATTGTGACTAAAAATATTTGACCACATTCTTGTCTAGCTGAAAAGCCTTGACAAGAACAACAGGATTAATAGCTGGATTAGATCCAAAGACTGCATTTGCTATTGTAATGATCCGGGGTTTTGGCTACTCAAACCGGCAAAGGCAATAGCATTAGTTTTCACCACATTGACTTGGAAGTGAATTAGACCAAAATTGAAAACAAAAACATCTCCAGGGTCGAGGGCTTTGGTGATGAGACGGTTCTCCGGGTTGGATGTAACAAAACCAAAATATAAGGTGCATAGCCTATTCAAGCCACAGATATGCCAAGAGTGTTAAGTCCTGGTATTTGTTCAACATCGACAGGGGTAACTTTTGATCCCACTTGATTTGATGTGCTTCCTGGCATGTTGAGCCCTGAATGGAAGAAGTCTTCTGCTTTGGCAAGCCTAGGGTCCTTTCAGAACTTCCTATTAACAAACACTGCAGGATTGAAAAATATGTTAGTTGCTAACCATGCTATACAAAATGGAAAAAAAAAATGTTAGTCTGGAGCCATTGCTTCGTTGCTGAAAGAGCGGATATACCTCCATGCTTGGGGTCATTGATTGCTACACAGAAGTCTTGCATTTTGCTTCTTCTATTTTCAGGAAACATGCAAGTGGCTTACGAAGTCCCCAGTTTTTTATAAAAAAAATTCATAATTGAATCCTTCTCCGGCAATCTTTCATGTATATCTTCGATAGGTTCCCTATAGATGTGATTACCTCATTCCTGACTTGTCAAAAGTCTTCCTCAACTACTTTTACTGAATCTGAATCGAGCCAACTTATTGACTTTAGCATAGTTCATATGTTGCTGAGGCCGCCAGCAATCTATCAAACTTTAATTGTAATTAGATGAAGTTAAGAATGATCCTTGTCAAAAAAATTTTGCCATTTAGCAAGGACAGCTAGCTGATGCTGCTATCGATTCGCAAGACATCTTGCACATTCTTTGGTTAATGTATTACCATGTTTGCATGGATTCAATCGTTGAAAAATAGTGGATTTAATCTGATCAATTAAAAGTCTGCCTGCATTGGCTCCTATGTTAAGACATTTTGTACAATATCCGTCATTGCCATCCTGAAAAACAGAATTAATTTGATGGAACACGAACTTTCTTATGTTTTTATCCTATCAAGATGACTATTTAGTTCAATTCAGGGTAATTTATATTAATTAATTCATTCTTATCTGGGTTGAAAAGAACTATTAAGACCAATAGTGCATTCTTTTGCAGTTCATTCTTTTTATGATGAAATAGGCCAGGGTGGCAAACGATTGATATCCAGATTTCTTGCAACAGGCCGGCCAACTTCGCTTAGATTCCATTAATTTCGAATAAAGTAGCACGAATTAAGAAGTACAATGTAACAAAAAATTTAAGAAGATTCAGGATTGATGGTTTTTATGTCCAAATAGCAGATAGCATGGTCTCAGACCCTCAGTTGACATGGTCTAATCTGATATATTATTGGACGTTCAAAACTATGACATCCATGCATAACACATCAATAACGTTCTTTGAAAGATTAGCCATTATTGATTGCTTGCAAACGATCACTAGATTTGCGTAGAATTCGCAGAACACTAATGCTGTTGACTTTGCTGGTTTCAGCAGCCAAAACCCAGGGTTTATCACCATCAAATCTTTGGCCTAAACCTGATGCTCTAACCAAGGCATTTCAGCCATACAAGAATGTAGTCAAATATCTTCATTCAGAGTTCGGATGGGACAAAACAACCAGACAAATATTTCCAGAACTATAAACTTTGTTTGTGATGTAAAAATTTTTATTTTTAGCATATATATATATATATATGTTTCCATTGCTACAACATTACTGTAGAAATTCCGAATATAGTGGTTATCGCTATCTTGAATTTGGGTTTATTATAAACTACAAATCTCTAATGATATTTTTTAGGGATAATAAGAAAATTTATTAATAAAGGAGGACATAAAATCCAAAAAGCCACAATCAATGGAAAAAAATTAAAAAAAAAGCACCCCAAAGAACAAAATATCAAACATAGGACCCCTGCAATCAACGATTATCAACACATAATCCCAACGATACAAACAAAGTAACAAAGACAGTTACAGGAACAGAGCCTGTTTCCAGACATAATCAATCAGTTTCTGAATTTTAACAGCCAATTTGGCAAAGAAAAAGAAAAGGGAAACTCTGAGTTATAGAGAAGATTAGAACTGCCTCTAGTCCACATCTGCACTGTGCTCTGCTCAACTCCAATTGCCTCCGGGAAACATAGTTATCACCTCCATTTATTGCAGCCAAGCCACGGCCATCCAATAACATGTCCGCCAATGCCGGCTCTATTCAGAACATTGTCTCCCCAAATCTAGGGAGGGGAGTAGGGAGCAAGGCCCTACTGCTGAAGCACTTGTTCAACCTGAAATAAAGCATAGATTTTGTTTGTTTCAGGAAATGACATTGAAGTTACAACTTTTAGAAGTAAAAATGAATGGCAAATTTCTTTAGTTATGTTTTAATTTTTTTTTTAATTTTTAATTTTTTAATATTTTTACAGTATTTGCAGCATATTTTTGTTTTAAAATATAAAAATGAAAAAAAATTATAAATGGTTGGAAGTTCAAAGTAAAATCTTTTTACTTATTTTTTTTTCAAAAATATGTTTTCATTTTTGACATTGTTCAAAAATTAAAGAATATTAATTCAGCTGATAAATATTATTATTAATATATATATTTTCATAATAAAATTAATGAAAAAAATTATTTAATTTAAAAATAAAATTTTCTATAATTATTACCGTTGAATAGCAATTTATTAATATTTTAATTATAATATTATTTAAATGATAATAAATTTGACTGTTATTAAATAATATTATTTAATATTATTTCCATCAAAATTTTTAGAATTAAAGGATAAGATTCTATTTAGGAGGTAGAAGATATTATTAGCGAAAAGATACCAATTGTATATATACCTTTGAAACTGCGCAGTCTAGATGAGTAACAAATAGTCCGTCACATTCTTCACAATAATAAACATCTTCTTTTGGATCCCTGTCTTCTTCGCAAGCGTCGCAGTAATAGTCTCCCGAATCATCTTCCACAAAACTATTTTTAAGAGTTAAAGGATGAATGTGACATTTAGATTGAATCTCATGTGGTATTCCTGCACATTTCAAATGAAAATTGACGTCGCAATCGATGCAGCGATAGATGGACTCTCCTACAAAATAATTGTCGCATTTTTCACATTCTAAACTTCTGTAGAATCTTGCCACTTTTTCTTCGTGAAACAGGTAAAGATTGTGAGAGTGACACTTTAAGCTTAGAGGATGCTTTAAGGAGCTTGCGCAATAAAAATGAAGGTAGATATCACATGGCCTACAACCATAGCCGACATTATTGTACGCATGTTTGCAGGCAAGACAATTCAAATCAAAAAAATGGTTGCTGTTATCAAATGGGACTAGGCTATGAGACGGATGATACGGAATTCGAATCTCCCGTTGTAGTTGTCCCAGACATGTTTCATGCATATGAAAATCGCATTTGAGACAACCATAGGCTTGACCTGAGATGTTGGAGCAGCACGCTCCACACCAAAATGATATTATGTTAGTGGGCGAACAACTCACAGAGAGTAGCTCGTGATTGTGGATGAAATGGGCTAAATTGGTGGCAGTTACAGTTGGTCTCTCAATCTTCTTTTGCTCTTGGTCCACAGTTTCAGAACCTGCGTCAAGAATGCATTTTATATCCAGCTTGAAATTGCACCGGAAGCAAATGTACCCTAATTCACAGGAAATGTTTCTACATTTGTCACATTTAAAACCGTCCCATGAACTTATATGCTGGAGGAAGAGAGGATGGTAGGAGTGAGAAGGATGTAGCAGCTCAGAAGGCAATGCAGCGCATGTTTTGTGGAGGTAATATTTGCATCTTCTCCTTGAGCAGAGATATGCTTGATCCCAAATTTCCAACCCACATGCCCGGCAAAGAAGCTTTCTATTGCCATAATCTTCAATTTTAATTACCTCCTTGAATTGCAAGAGGTGATCGTGCTTAAAATATTCCATCTGCGTGCAAATCAAGAATACGATCAAGATCCAACTGAGGAAGGAAAATTTATTTTGTTTACATATAAATACCTTAATGTATATGAAGCGAGAAAGATTAGGAAAACATGATGACTAAATGGTTTCATTTACAAACAAGAAAATATAAAGAAAGTGAGAATTGGAAATAGATATACAATATAAATAAAAGATTAAATAAATATAATATGCCCCTAATTTAACATAATTTGTTATTGTAGTATTTTGTTACTGCTAGATCCTAGCTTATTTGAAGACATTTTCTTCGCTCGGTGTAGCTCCAAACTTCGAAGTTGAATAAAACGGAGTTATCTCTCAAACGATTTTAAATTACTTGAATGCCAAACAAAAACCATCTAGCAAGCATGAAATATTCTATTCTAAACAACAAAAATTAAGTTAAAACAACCATCCCATGTGCCCACATCATGAAATTAAGAAGTAATTATTTTTCTGGTTCGTAACATTGCACCTTAGATATTTTTAATTACTATACTTCAATAAGTATCTAATATTTTAAGTATATTTTAATTATGTAAAATTACTAATTTTACGTTTAATCCAAATAATTTTTTTTTCTTTTAATGTTTTAAATATATTTAAAATTGAAACTAAATGAAAAATAATTACTTAACATTAAAATATTCTCAAGAGCTAAGCCGAACTAGCTTCGGACTTGAACAACTTTGCCGGAACTTGATCTATGTTTGGTGGACCGCCAAACTTGTCGGTAGTCTTACCCTTCAAAATTTAACAAATTTAATAATGAAACATGCATGCCCTTTTAAATTAATGAAATGCCATAAAAAGAAGAGTAAACGGAACAATGTGAAATTGAGTCGATATTAGTTGTAGATTATATCTTATAAATAGACATATTATTCTCAAAAATAGAAGGGTAAGATGCACATTATTTTGTGTTGGTAATATTAATAACGTTGTTAAAATAAAAGAGTTCATCATCTACCAATTTAGAAATGAAAGGGAAAATGTTAACTCTTTTTGTTTCAAACAAATTATAAATGAAATTAGAAACTCAATTTGTTCCTACCAAATTGCAAGTGAAAAGAAAAAAAAAAGCCATAACTTGTTTCACATACCAAAGAATGGGATGGAATGTTTGCATCACTTTGTTGCGTTTCTTCATACTTCAAGCTAAAAGTTGAGCCACAATCCAAATTTGTGCCTATAAACTTGGGAAATGAGATGAACATTTTTAGTTTAATTTGTTCTTCATGTACACATTTATACTATAGTCAATTTATTTTGGTATAGGAAGAAGCTAGTATTGTGATTACCTTGTCAAGTGCGCATTCAATATGAGCAAAATATGTGCATTCTTTGCAATAGTAAACATGATGTTTTGGATTCCTTTGTTTCTCGCAAATATCACAGTAATATTCTCCAGAGTAATCTTCTATAAACGAAGTCATAACCGTGAGAGAGTGTCTATGATATTCATGTCTAACGGTGGGTGGTATCAGACAGTTAAAGTGAATGTTAAAATTGCACTGTACACAACGGTAAAATGTTTCTTCATTCCAATCTCCCGCTTCGGAAAATGAATCACATTTGTTGCATTTGATTTTGAAAACAACTTTCTGAGTTTTGGTCTTAATATAGGTAAGCTCGTGCTTCGGATGGCACTCATCTCTTAAGGTGGGTTTGAATTTACTGCAAAGAACATGAAGGTGGAACTTGCACTTATGACAAGAATAATAATGACTTTCCCTGGATGAGTCATCGTTGCAAGCACGACAAATGACGGAACTTTTGTAGCTTATGTAAAGAGGATGTATTGGATGAAAAGGATGTTCCAAGATTCTATTGGGTATTTTATATAAGCAAAACTGATGGAGAAAGAATTGCTCAGTACAGTGAAAACAACCATAGGACATTTCTGATAGAGGCTTCTCACACCAATCACAACAATACTCATACTTCCTTACCTTCCTATAGTTGAAGAGGGTCAATGAATCTTTATGGCTGAAGTGCTGCATTTGTTTGCCCACGTCTTTAGATATTCTGCTTTCTTCCCCAGGGGTTTGATCATCAGTCGAAAATGCGCATTTGAAATCAAGCTTGCAAGAATAATCTTCGTTTTTGAATACATAGCCTCGAGAAAGAGTGAAACATCTATCACAAACAAAATCCCTATCAGAGACGTCTGAAAAGAGGTATTTGTGGATAGGATGTGAAATCCTGGGAGGTAGTAGAGCACATGATTTGTGTAGCCAAAACTCGCAATTTTCACAAGTAAAGGCCCAACCATCTATTTGCCCATTGCATTTATCACAACAAGCTTCTTGTTTCGTGTATTCATCATAAAGTAAGTAGTGTTTGTGAAGGACAGTTTTGGTGTCCATTTCAACGAAGGCTGAGAAATTTGGGTTGATGCAGAGAGAGTGAGGGAGGAAATAATAGTTAGTGAAAATGGTGTATATGATAATATATATAAAGCTAAAACAATGGGACTTCCCTTGGGACCGGCAGGAACAATTACTTCGGTGATAGATGCAAGCAAGACATATGCTAAGCTTAATTTGTGGTCCCATAAAGATGACAACTTTAGGCTTCTTAATATTACTTTGCAATTCTTTTTTTTTTTTTCCCCTTTGAACGAATAATGATTAAGGTAAGGTACACTAGTATTTGTTATCATATGCATCCAATAAATACTATTTATTATTCATTTTTGAATATATAATTATATATTTTTAATTTAAATAAAACTAATAAAGTGTATATTTATTAGCTAGAATTTACACAAACATGTACAGCTTATTTCATGTGAACGTTATATTAAATTATCATAAATTTATTATCTTTAATTTAATCAAAATTAATTATGAAAATAAAAATTAAATGTAAAATTTAATTCTTTTATTTATATCAAATAAATTTATTTTTTTAAGGTCAATGAAAAAATAAAAACTTTTAAACTAATACAATTCCATATAAAATTTTAATATTTTATTTATAATTGATTTAATCCATTTATTAAAAGTGTTTTAATAAAATTAAACTCCAAATCTGTACATTAGACAAGTCTTATTAATGTTTAATAATAATAAGAATAAATAATGAATAATAATTAATTTTATTAGTTCAAAGGATTCTAGATATCGAAGCTATATATTGTATAAACTATTTCCATTATTTATAAGAAAAGAGAGTTCATAAAAACTATTTATTAGTAATGATAAAATATTGTTCCTTATAAATTATTTTATTTAAGATTTAATCTATGAATATGCTCTAAATAAGATTGTATATTCAAGAAAGGTAAAGTATCACAAAATTTGATCTAAATCTTATTTTCCTGTCTAGTTTGCTCATTGCGTTTATCATAAAATGTATCTTGATTTCATGGTAATAATCATACTTTATGAAGAAATAGATTTGATATCCATCTCAAACAACTAAATAAATATAGAAAAAAAATTCTATTAGATTATTGTTGTGTATATAAGAATAAAGAATATAAATCCACTAACATTAGTTAAAATAAATTTAGTTTTACATATTTTCATAATTTTTTGTATGATTTATATTTATTTACATGAACTGTTTTATTTCATGCTTTATTTATGTACATTTTAAATTTTGAATAAATTAAAAATATTTGATTATTTTATTTGACATAAAAAATTGAATAATTTTACATATATATATATATATATATATAAAGAAAGAATATTCTTGATAATATGACAGAGACATTAAATCAATTTAAAATTTTGTATTGACAACGAAATGTCTTTACATTGTTGAAATCTAGAATCTATTTGTTAAAATCTTACACACATATAATTACGAAAACATGTAAAATCAACTAATTTTGCACTGCTCAGATATATTAAACTTTAGTATTGTACAACAAAATCTAGTTGCATTTCGAATAAAATAATGTTAAGCATAACTGACTTCGCCTGTGAAAAGGAAACAAGTATATCTAGGGTTTTTCCTGTAGTGATTTAAGAACATCTTTGGGTTAAAGAAGAAAAAAAGTGGGTTGTCAAAGAACAATGCTTTTCCTCTTTCCAAGAAAAGGAAAGGAATATTGCATTTCCTCCCATTAGAGTATAGAATTGTTTTAACCATATAAAACATCTTTATGATTTTACTAATTTTTTTCTCCAAACAAAAATTTATAGCCATCCCTTTTGCAATGCCTTTACCAAAGAAAAAGGGGCCATAATAAAAATAGTTTTAGTATGTTAATTGATATTAGCATATGCGTTACAAGAAGATTTTCGCTTATATTAAAATAAAATTAAATTAATTTTATATATTTTCATAATTTTTATGTGATTTATATTTGTATAATCTAATATCATATTTTATATTCTATTCACTTAATTATGTATATAGAGTTTTAAATAAATTAAAAATATTAGACTATTTGTTCCATGTAAATTTTTTTCTATTGTTAAATATATATTGAAAAAGGTAATATTTTCAATCAGTATAATAATAGAAATATCAAATCAATTCAAAATTATATATGCACAATAAATATGATTATATTGCTAAATTCAATAATCTTTAAAACATGTAAGATAAATTAATATTACATTAAGGTAAATAAACGTCTCATCATTATAAATATTAAAAATCTAAACAGCTGAAATAATTACTTAATCATATATGCATAAATTGAACAACAATTTGTATTTTAATTGCAACATTCCTTGTAAGATTAGCCATGCTTGATTAGGGACTTAACGAGCAATTTGCTAAACAAAAGGAGAAAATAACAAATGAAACTCTGAGTTACAGAGAAGATTAGAACTGCCTCTTGCCCACATCGATCTCTACCTTTTTTTATTTTTCAGCTTAACTCATCTCCTCCATTTTATTGTAGCCAGCCACAACCATCTAACAGGACGCCCATCAATGCTGCCGCCTCTTCTCCACAACTATATCGTCTCCCCAAATCTATGGAGGGGAAAATGGAGCAGGCCCTACTGCTGAAGCACTTCTTCAACCTGATAAAGTATAGATTTTGTTTGTTTTAGGAAATGCCACCAATGTTACAGCTTATGTAAGAAAATCAATGGCAAAGTTTTCTTGGTGAAAACAGTAATAGAAATTGTGTTAGGCATCATTTTTTTATTTAAAAAAAAAAAAAACAAAATTGTTGGAGATTATTTTCTTTGTTTTAGAAAATCTGTTTTCCTTTCTGATACTACTCATAAGTGAATAATATCTTTGTGATAAATTAATATCATATATTTTCAAAAGTTTTTTTTTATAATTATTAATTTTTAATAACAATTTATTAACATTTTCAACTCTATTTTTTAATATTTTATTGAAATAGAATGTTATTTAAACCGTAATAATTTTTAGTATTATTAAATAATATTTAATTTTACTATTAAATAATATTATTTAATATTATATAAATAGTATTATTTAAATAATAGTTTTCAATAAATAAAATATTTTTATTGTGTATTTAATTTATTATATTTGCAACAATTTAAGTATTTGCTTTCAATATATAACAACAATAATCAATCACTAAATATATTTTAGGATTTAAAAATTTTGAAAACAAAACAAAACAAAACAAAATACTATGCTATTTAATTACGTGAGCCATTTTCAAATAACATGGGTAAAGCTATATATACATTTTAAAAAAATAAAAAAGAAAACCTCCACTTACAAGTACATATAACTTTTTTATAATGGCTTTTTGACAAAGAAAAGAATAGGATGCATGATTTTTTTTTTATTTGATTAAAAAACTGGTGTGAGAAAATATCAGTTATGCATATATAAATATGTATGATTTTAATTGTATATAATGTTTTCCTAATAACGTATGTTTACCTATTATATATCAGCATTGAATTTTGTATGTAATTTTCTAAAGGAAAAATAAGTGCAAAATCCGTTCAAAAGGAGTAAAATATTCCAGTAATCGATTTATTCAAATATATATATATATATATATATATTCATTCTATACTTTCCAAAGTATAAATAAGTGCATACTTACCTCTGAAACCACGCATTCTATGTGAGCAGCAAATAGTCCGTCACATTCTTCACAATAATAAACATCATCTTTTGGGTCTCTTTCTTCTTCACAAGTATCACAATAATACTCTCCTGCATCATCTTCCACAAAACTATTTTTAAGAGTCAAAGGATGAATGTGACATTTAGATTTAACCTTATACGGTATTCCTGCACATTGAAAATGAAAATTGATATCGCACTCGATGCAGTGATAGATGGACTGGTGTCTTGCACAAAAATTGTTGCATTTTGCACATTTTGATACTTTGTTGAAGTATTTCAGCTTATCTCTTTGAAAAAAGTAAAGATCGTGGGAGTGAGACTTTGAACTTAGAGGACGGTTTAAGGAGCCAGCGCAAGAAAAATGAAAGTAGATGTCACATTGGCAACAACTATAGTAGATTCCGTAGGTTTCAGATTTGCAGGCACGACAGGACCTCTTTGTCACCACTTCCACAACGACTGGGAGTAATGCATGTCGCGGATGAAATGGAACTTGAATCTCCCTGGGTAATTTTCCAAGACATGTTTCATGGATATAAAAATAGCAATGAAGGCAGCAATAGGCTGGACCTTGGATGTTGGAGAAGCACGCTTGACACCTGAATTGTTTTGTGTGAGTAGGGACACAGTTCACGAGGAGTAGCTCATGACTGTGGATGAAATGGAATAAATTGGTTGGAGTGTCGATTGCAGTTGGTCGACTTTCAATCTTCTTTAGCTCCTGGTTCACAGTTTTAGAAGCGGCGGCAACTGCGCATTTTACGTCTAACTTCAAATTGCATATGAAGCAGCAATACATGAAGCCATCGGAAAGGCCTCGACATTTGTCACATATAAAAATTTTTATGAATGGATTACATCTGGTTTGGAGGACGAGAGGGTGTTGGGAGTGAAAAGGGTGCAGCACCTCGAAGGACAATTCAGCACATTCTTTGTGTACATAATAATTGCAACCTTTCTTTTGGCAGAAATATGCTTTATCACAAACTTCTAGCTCACATGCTTGGCAAAAATGCTGTTCATTGCCATGCTCTTGGGTTTTAATTACCTCTTTGAATCTCAATGGGTGTTGATGATTCAAATGCTCAATCTACATGCAAAGAAAGAATATGATAAAGATCTAAGTCATGAGGGAAATTAATTTTGTTTACATGTATGCAACTAAATGCATATGAACGGGACAATGGGAAACTTGAAAAACGAGGAAGATTAGGGAAATATGAAGATTACATAGTTTCATATAAAAAACAAAGTATATAAGAATGAGAATTGAAATTAAATAGAATATAAATAATGCTAAAATAATCAACATATGCTCCTAATTTAATATATTAGTCCATTATTGAAGTATTGTTAGTGTTATTCCTCGGTCAAACATGATATATTTTACTCAAAAAAAAAATCACCATCCTATGCGCACACACCATTGAATAAAAAAAATCCTATACTTATTTCTGGCACATTTCACTTTCATATTTTTTAGGATTAAAAGGTAAATTTATCATTATATCATAGTTCAATTTTAAAATTTGTTATTATATTTTACTTTACTTGATATTTGTCATCGTACATTTTAGACCATTATACTTTTAACTCTATATAGAAATTTCTCGTTAAATTATAAATTTTGTCACTCAATTTTCATTTAAAATGGCTTAAGGACAAAATTTAATAAAAAATATTTTTCAAATATTTTATTTTAATAATTTACAATAATAAACTAATTAATAAAAAATTAACATAGAATGTTAACTTTATAAAAAAATAAACTTAATTTTTTTTGTCTTTCTTTTATTTTTTTCAATTCATCCTTTAATAAAATAAAGAGGAAGGAGGCAAAAGAGGGATGATGTTAGTTATAGACTATAAATTATATAAAAATATTACGGTCAAAAATAGAAGCCAGAAAAGATGTTAATTATTTTTAGTTGGTAATATTTATATTAGTAATATTGTTAAAATAAAAGATTTTATCATCTATCTAACTACAAATGAAATGGAAAATGTTATCCTCTTTTGTTTCAAACAAATTAGAAATGAAATTAGAAACCTAAGCTGCTTTAACCTTCTTAATTTCTACCAAATTAGAATTGAAACGTAAGAAAATATAAATTGTTTTACATACCAAACGACGGGTTGGAAAGTTTGCATCACTTTCTTGTGATTCTTCTTGCTTCAGGGTAGAAGTCGAACTGGGGTCGAATTTCACATCTACAAACTAGAGAATTAAGGGTAACACATTTTATTTTATTTTATTTTTCATGTACAAATACAATTTTTATGTGTTGTATAGTAAATTTATTTTGGTAAAGGGTGTAGATTGTATTGTGCTTACCTTGTCAAGTGCACATTCAATATGAGTAATATACGTGCATTTTTCACAGCAATAAACATGACATTTTGGATTTCGTTGTTCCTCGCAAATATCACAATAATATTCCCCAGAATCATCTTCTAGAAATGAAGTAGTAACTGTGAGAGAATGCCTGTGATATTTATGGCTAATATTTGATGGTATTAGACATTCAAAATGAATGTTAAAATTGCATTGCACGCAGCAGTAGAAAGCCCTTTTGTCCCGTTGTTTTGCTTCATAAGATGAATCACACTTGTTGCATTGGAAATTAGATTGAGTGGTTACAATATAAGTAAGATTGTGCTCAGGATGGCAGTCATGTCTTAAGGTGGGTTTGAGTTTAGCACAAAGGACATGAAGGTGGAAATTGCAGATATGACAAGAATAGCCATTTTCGATGATTCTATCTCTGCAGGCGTTGCAAAAGGAATTGGAGATGTTGGAGTTTATGTAAAGCGGGTGCAACGGATGAAAAGGATGTTTCAAGATTCTAATCGGCATTGTATACAAGCACAATTGATGGAAAAAGAATTTCGCAAAACGGCATCTAAAACAACCATAGGACAATCCTGATAGAGGTTTCTCACACCAATTACAATAATACTCATACTTCCTTACCTTCCTGTAGTTGAAGAGGGTCAATGAATGATTATGGCTGCTGTGGTGAATTTTTTTTCCGGTGTCTTTAGATATTTTGCTTTCTTCTTTACTTGTTTGATCATTAATCCATAAAGCGCATACAACATCAAGCTTGTAAGAACCATCTTCGTTCTTGAATACGTAGCCTCGAGAAAGAGTGAAACATCTATGGCAAATGAAATCCCGATTACTAAGTTTTAAAAAAAGGTAGTTGTGGATTGGATGTGAAATCTTGAGAGGTAGTAGAGCACATGATTTATGTCGCCAAAAGTTGCAGCTTTCACAAGTGAAGGCCCAACCATTAATTTGCTCATTGCATCTATCACAACTAGCATCATCTCTTTTGTATTCATCATAGAGTAAGTAGTGTTTATGGAGGAAAGTTTTGGCATCCATTTCAAAGAACGCAATAAATTTAAGTTGATGTAGAGAGAGCAAGGGAGAAAATACACAGTGAGCTACAATGGTGGATATGATATATATATATATATATATCATATATATATATATATGTATATGTAAAGCCAAAACAACGGGATTTCCCTCCGTGCCGACAAGAACAATTATTTACTTGGGTGATAGATACAAGCCAGACATATGCTAAGCTTTATTCCCATACACATTGAATTTTTAGTAATTTAATATTGTCTAATTATTTATTTAATTTAAAAATTAAATGGTTAAATATATATATAAATGACAATACTCTTAATCGATGTAATAGAGATATCAGATAATTCAAAATTTTATATTGATAATAAGTACTATTATATTACTAAACATAATGATCAGTTTATTAAAATATTAACCGTAAACAAATTATAAAAACATATTAAATCAATTAATTTTACACTAATATAAATAGATTCTCATCAAGATTAAAATATATTCAAGTTTCAATATGATAATTTTGTATACAAACAAAGAAAAGATGCACTTAGAATAAAATAATGTTAAGCAACACTTTGCTTGTGTAGAGGAAACAGATTTATTTTTGAAGTTCATCTTGTAGCGATTTAACCACAACTTTGGGTTAACTAAAAAGGAGAGTGGTCAAGAAACAACAGTGCTTTCCCTCTTCTTCGAAGGAAAAAAAAAAAGAAAAAGAAAAAAGAGCTTGCTTTGCCTTCCGTTAAAGCATGGGATTATTAAAAATGTGAAAGATAATGCTTCGATGATTTTGTTAATTTTTTTTCCTTCCAAACAGAACTTTAGAATCTTACCTTTAATATATGCATGGAATTTTTTTTCCCTTCCTTTTATAAATGGAAAGGAAAAGGACCATAATTAAGATAGTTTTAGTATGTTAATCAATATTTACATATTAAAAAATATTAAACATTGAAACAACTTCATAATTACTTAAATCATAATGCAAAAATTAAATAATTATTAGTATTTTATAACATATTATTTATTAATATAACATTTTTTTGCAAATAGAATCGAATCCAAATTTTCATTTCACTCAAAAAACACTAAATACTATTTAAAAATGAAATTTTAAAAATCAAAAAATGATATGGGCAAATGACAGAAATTGAACTTACACATGGTGGATTCACAATCTATACGATTAGATTGATTGCGTAAAACCCACAGTAGCAACGGAACCAAAAAAAGTATACAAAAAGGATAGTTCTTTTCTTTTTATTATATTAGTATTTTCTATTCTACTAGCATCAAATTAGTATTTTTTTTTCATATTTCAACTTCTATGAAGTTTCTTTTTTTGTCGTAGTCTATAAAAATCGTTTTTTGATTGATGCAATACATAAAAAGCCTATTTTTTTTATATTTTATTTACAAGCATATTTATTTACTAGTGGGCAACCAGCTTAACCAATGCTGGTGTGTTTCAATTTTACAATAGAATTTAGAAATAATCGTGTGGAAGGCAATTTAGAGAGGTTCAATTCAAAGACTATATAAAAGTAGTTCTAACCAAAATATGTGATTGCTTAGGTTAAAGTTTAGACAATCACATTTAGTTGATTGTGGAAACATAATTTTCATAATAGTACTAGAAGTTGTCGCAGTTTGCTTCTTTTAAAATTACGATATAATTTGTTGTTTTAATTTCTTATCTTTTTATCAATGTTGATAATTATACGATGACCAGAAATCATTGTAAAAAAATTTAACAACGACAAGATTTTGCAATAACCTTTTTCGTTGCTAAATATCAATTTTTGTTGTAATGTTAATTTTACACCAAAGGAAGAGGATACGTAGAATAAAAAATATATATATTCAACGCTTGGAAAAAGAAGGTTACATAGCCACATTGTTCAATTGGTACTTAAAGCAGACTACCAGGGATGGAAAAAACCGAGAAAATCGAAAATTGATTTGAATTGTAGTATTTAGTTGGATTTTGGTTCTGGTATAAATAACATGTAAGTATATTTGATTAGGTTTTTGGGTCATAAATAAAAAGGATTCTAACAAATTGAATTTTAGTTTTTAATTGGTTTTCATTTTTATAATATAAAAACAAACACTTTATTTCTAAATTAGGGATAAAACTTTAAAATACTATACAAAAATAATAAATTTAAGAAACCAATGAACCGAACTAGAACTCAGTTTGAATCAGTTTCGACTATAGATGCTATTCGATTTGGCTTAAAAAAACTAAAATATTATATGTTAATCTTATTTTTTGTTTCGAAACAAACCTAACTATTATCGTCTTCCAACTTACAATTCACTTATTTTTCTTTTCCAAAACGAATCCATACCATAAAGAGAGAAACACAAGTCAAATATATAAATTTGAATTTAACGCATAATTACCATATAATTCTATATACTATTAATGAGCCATATGATGCTATTTAATTAATAAACAGAAATAAAGTTAAAAAAAATACAAATAACTTCACTTATTAATAGGTAGTATTATATAATGTACTAACAATCTATAAATTTATATATTAACACTGTATTAAATTTGAATCTGTTTAAAATGAATTTAAATTTTAAATCAGATAAAGATGAAATAATATGGTCTTAATAAACAAAGAATCAAAGAAACAAATGAGCATTAATTTTGACTAAATTATAGTACTTTAATTATTATCTCTTGAGAAATTAATTAACCTATTCTATATATCTCTTTCACCAACCTTGGTTCTCCTCTTCGACAATGTCCATCACCGGGAACAACAACATTCTTCACTTTGCTTGTATTAAATTTTGCCAATCCTTCTTCTCATAGGCATGCAAGAAGAAATTAATCCAGCGCTTTCGCTTAGTATATTATGCTGTGGAAAGCATGAAAGAACTACCTAGGGTTGCCACGATATTAAGCTCAAGAAATCATGTGATATTAATTGCTCTTAATGATTGCTATGCTATGCTAATTGTGTTTGATTTGCCTAACTAAACGTGGGGTTGAAAAATGCCGCACCGCTCTGCTGTGTTTCTACATGTTCAGACTGCGATCCGTATAATCCAATTTTATATCTATAGCTTAGAGATCGGAGGGTAAAACTTTTTGGTGTTGGTTAGCAGGTAGTGTGGATAGAAATAGTGAAAAGATAGAAAATTAAACAAAAAAATTCACAAAGAAAAAATGTTTTTTTTCCTAATATAATTAGGAGGAAAGACGGAAAAGTAAAAAGAAAAAATAATTTTTTTCATACTTATTATTTGGTATAGTTGAAAAGTAAAATGAAAAAAATATGAAAAAGAAAATCAACAATAATAGATAATCTTATAGTTACACACACTTAACTAATATAATTCTCTTTTTTTTTTTCAATTTGAAGTGATTTATTTTTGTTAATGATTATGAAAATCTAGAATTTTTTTTATATTTTCTTTTTTCTCACTTTTCTTTCTTACCAATCAAACTCAAAATTCATTTACGATTCACTTTTTCATCCTCCTTTATCCATCTCTCTATTTATCCACCTACGAAGTATATCTTTAATGTTAAAATTTAAAATTTTTCAACACGTTGTTGACTCATTTATTTGTTTTTATATGTATATTAAAATTTATTTGATTATAATTGTAATTAATTTTAACTGATACATGTAATTGACAACAAATGAAAGCTCAAAAACGTTTTATTAACCAAATAAATTTATTACTCATATATACAATGGGTAATTTTACTTGATCTTAC
This sequence comes from Adansonia gregorii, assembly GCA_038382025.1. Lineage (NCBI taxonomy): Eukaryota > Viridiplantae > Streptophyta > Magnoliopsida > Malvales > Malvaceae > Adansonia > Adansonia gregorii. The sequence goes on along the minus strand of JBBYHO010504014.1, from coordinate 81 downwards.
ATTTTTTTTCCCTATTGGTCAAGTTTTTGAGATTATGTGCAGTGTCAAGAAACATTGCAGCATGCTATAGATATTAAACAT
>JBBYHO010504003.1:1683-13807 GCA_038382025.1 Adansonia gregorii | reverse complement strand
ATATATATATATATATATATATGAGATAAGCGCATATTATTTTAACCAACATCAATATGTAGTTTACATTCAGCATGATTCATCACAAAGACGAAAAAAGAAAACGTTAGAGAGAGAGAGAGAGAGAGAGAGAGAGAGAGAGAGAGAGGTGGGATTGGAGAGGGAAAAAAGAAACTAATGGATTCAACTGATAACATAGAGAGAGAGAGAGATGCGAGCAAAGTCTTTGAGAAACAAATTTATATGAAGGTTCCCAGAGACTTTATTGCAAGCGGGTTCAAGAGCAGAAGGATCCGAGTGAGATGGAGACATAAAGAAGGAATATGTAAAATAGAATAAATTGGCGACAAGCTTACTTCATTGACATAATAATTTGTGCATGCTTTCTTGGTTGGTTAGTTGGTGGCTGGTGTTCAAATGGTAACTCAGGCGGATGAATACCCTTCGAGCAAGCAGCCAATAATAGGCCAACCAACCTTGTTATTGAAACAACATAAGGGTTTGCTGCTGGGGTATATGATCCAAATGTTCGGGATTGCTGAGCCCTATCACCTCTTCATTCCTATAATCTTCATTGTTCTCCATTGCTGCAATCTGTAAGTCATACCACAAGACCATCAACCAAATACTTGTTCAGTTTTTCTATGTATTTTTTTCCTAAATATTTGTTTTTCTGCTTTACTGACGATTATTAAGTCAAGCAAAGCATAGAGATTAGCTCTAGAAATCTTATACTACCTCTCTTCCCAAAAGTTCATTTTCGGCTTTCAGCAACATTTCCTGTGGAAAAAAGGAATTTGTCATGGTTTAGAACAAAACAAAATACAAGGAAAAATGGTTTGACAAACAAATATAATGGTACTGTTAAATAACCAATAAGTAAATAATTGTACTCTGCTGTCTTGCTAATTACGTTTGTGCTTGTTATTTTCTCTAGTTTAAAGCCTATTTTTCTTTTCCTTCTTGCTTTATTTTAATTCTGTTCTGTTCTGTCATACATATTTTCATTAATTTCTTGTCTGTGATGACTCACTTCTGTCTTTAACATCCCTAGTGCAACAAATATGTTTGATTGAAGAAGGTTGTATGTGTTATTATATTAGGCTGAGCACCTACTTTCAGCCATGTATAACTCTTCAGAGGTTGCATTGGTATATTATTGTACCAATTTCCAGTAGGTATTTCTAGAGAACTACGAGTAGCAGGGGAAAATTAGGCCTAAGTGATTTGGAGATATTTTCGATCATCCTGTTAAGACAAATTCTGGGTAACATAAGTTGACAGCATGGACTAAGTTGAACTAGAAATCAGATAAGCTAATATAATATAGGCTTAGCAATATCATTTTCAAGCTGTATTCTTGTATTTGGATTTTATACAAATATCAATTGGAAACAAACTGAGTAGGAGCTTTTTTGAATATTAGAATATGTCGGAACACATCAATAAGTTTCAGCTCTTCTGGAATAGTATGAGCAGTGAGCTAAGCGCTTGAACAGCAGCATTTGATGTAGGTCATTATCTATCATATCTGATCTATGTTCTATATTGACACTCCGCAGCCCCACTGCCAACAATATATATATATATATACATATGTGAATATATATTTATAAATGTTCTATATTGAGGATCCTAAAACTTGTTAACCGGAAGAGCACGCAAGCAATGTTTAAGAGGAAAGCCTTTGTGATTTGGGAATCGAGGAAAGCCTTTGTGATTTGGGAATCAAGGAAAGAGATTTGTTGCGAACAAACAATTCTCCTCTGTGTTCGAACAATGGTCAAGCCTATATGGTTTTGGACTGTTTTCAGAGGTGTAAGAATCCAAGTCATGATTTTAAGTTCAATGAATAAAGAAAATATTACGAGCCTACCAAAACGAGATCCTGAGATGGGTGATCTAAGGAAAAAAATGGAAAAGAAAATTGATGGTCCTACATGGTTCATGGATAGGCTGAAAATTTTCTAGTACCGTGATTGCAAACAGCTATATTAGTACAGTTAAAACATCCCACTCTTGTCACAACATTATAAAAAGCAAACGGTATGTTCTTCACAATTCAGGTAAAATCAATAGACTCATAGCTAAAATTTCACCATAACCACAATGGTTGCATACCTTTTCTTTGAGGGTCAATATGTACCCGATCATCAATTGTGTCTGCAGAAGAACTTGATCAGGTAAGAATCTTAATGAAAATGACAGATAGGACAGGTTTCCATACATAGCAGCATTCTTGTCCAGTAAAATCCGGAACAAATAAAAGATTTCACATTGTGAACAGACATTCACCTAAATTTCTTTAATTAAATAATTTTCAAATGCATTAGAAGTCAAGGATGCATAGGTCTTAATTAATTACTTTTCCGATTTATCCTTTACCTCTCTTATTCAGAAGGAAGCCTATCCTGTAAAAGAAACCATAGTGACTTAGGGTGATTAAGTGGATTCTTTGGTTGGCAATCACCTTTTAGATTCTCTTGACATGTTAGAATCCAGTTTGATCTGTCAGATCATAATAGTGAAAGAGGATCCTAGCAAGTGGTGGGAAAAGACTTCAATGTGAAACACTTTCATTGTTTCAAATCGGGGCAAACATGCGTCAATATTCATTGACTTCAATATATGAAATATTGTTTTTATGAAGGGAAAACAAAGTTCTAAATTCAAAGTGAATGCAAGTATCAGCTGCGAAATTTCACTTATACAAGCGGCTAAATAATGCAAAGAGGAAAACATTGAAATAGTACGAAGATTTGCAGGTTAGGTTAGCCCTGAACAGTATAAATGACTTATCCAAGCAGGTAGTTGATAAATATGGAAGAATCAAAAATACAGTTGATCTCCCCTATAAGCTACAACTTTAAGGTACAAGCCCAAGTGAAAGCTAGCAACTTAAGAGAGCGCCAGGGATATGTAAACTATCATAAGAAAAGGGGCGAAGGCTTATTTGAGGTTTTGCTAGAGATATTGAAATTGTATCTAACACATAAGATTTGATTCCTTAGAACAAAAATAAGTAGCTTACACAAGATATTTATTTATCATGATATGCCAGATTTTCCTTAATATGGGATACTAACCTTTCTAGCTCTTGTCATGGAAAGTGCCTTAGCAAGTTGTTTCTCTAGTTTTACAAGGTCAATCACACTCAGCTGCTCAATTTTTGGTTCTTCCAATTGGCTGTCAACGCATACTGCTATGTCAAACAACTAATCTTATATAACTTTTATTACACTCGGTATGGTTGGAAAGAAAGAAAGGGAAAAGGAAAGAAAAAGTTCTAATATAATGGTTGGGCTACAAAATAGCACATTTTGTTATAAATCTTAAACCATTAGATTAAAAAAATTATCCATCCTTTACCCCTTACAGCCTTCCTACAAAATAAGGAATCAGAAAGTCACCTCTGAACTCTATGCAGTAGCTTTGTACATGGAAGGACCTGTGGAAAAAATTTTGATGGCTGGTTAGCAAATATTGAGGAGAAATACCACATGAGACCACACGTAGGATCTCATAGCAATATAAAGTGTCAAACTCATTAGCTTGACTAACTGATCTGCAGTCCATTTTATTCTCTTTTAATGACAACCTCCACGTTGAAAACTTCAGTTTTCTCATTAACTGGAGGGCAAAATAGAAAGTTAAATAGTTCATTATAGAAATTAACAGGACCATGTTAAAGCATAGGAATGTGATTATTGACTACTCATAAAGATACTAGGATGCAAATTACAACTGTAGTACAAGCAGCATCAATGTAGTTAAAGAACAAATTCACTCAATAGAAACCCAATCACAAGGCTTAAACGTGCAAACTTGTTAAGAATATAAACCGAAGTTCACGTTATCAAGAGCAAGGGCATATTAACAAAAATTACAATGAAGCAAACCCGTTTTAAATGCTCATCAGTTTCAAGTGTCAAGCATGTCTAGGCAAAGGAGTTAGCTGTGATCCTATGTTTTAGCAGCATAAGGTCCAATGGACAGCTCAACCAACTATAATTTAGCACTTAACTGCATAAGGTACTGTGGAGAGCAAGCAAACAAACTAACTACAGTTATTTGCAGTCTCATATTCTCATGGAAGCTTATATGAAGACAATTATTGAATAGAAGTTGGGCCAACACAGGTCAAACGGTTTGTGGATTGACAAGAGATCTACATCCATTAAAATCTCATATGTAAAACAGCTTTGGAACCAAGAGCTCACAGACAAACATGGGTTTTCTATTAGTGGTGTTTTTCTATACCATCACCAGCAACTAGTCAATGCAGAATCTTAATTGCACAACTATAAGCAATTTAGTTGATTAATTGTTAAATCATGCTAATAACTTGTTTTGAAAAGATGTTTCTCAACATGTAGTTGACAGCATTAAGCTCACTGTAGAAGGAAGAAGGATCACTTACTGCTTCATTAACATCTTTTGAAGCCTCAGATTCTTTTTCATTGCGACTCCCATAGCGTTCAAGAATCTTGGCCAAACTGGCAAAAAAGTTTATTGCAATAGTCATTATAACAATAAGTAGATCAAAACTATTTACTATTTCATAAAACAAGTTCCAGTGGAAGAGTTGCGCAAGCTGTGAACATATTATATAAAGATAAAGTATCGTATATAATGTCTGGAAGACAATGCTACAAAAGATTCAACTTCTGGAGTTGTTTAAAGAGGTCCAACATCTATGTGCATGTTCGCAGGGAAATAATCATATATTTGACACTTGTGGCAGAAAAGAAAAAGGCTAATTAGGCAAATTAATCTAAAGACCTAAAGCAGAGTAAATCTTGTACTAGGAACAATAAAAGAAGTTTTATGCCTATATTGCTGAATACAAGTGAGCTTACAAGGGACGAATCAATAATTAAAGTAAAAACAAAAGGCCTAGGATATAACCAGAACATATAGTTTCTAGCATCAAATTTTTAGAAATTTCCTTCAAATCGGTCTTGTTTCACTTCATTCATGGAAAAACTCTATTAAGATGCCATGCAAATTAGTCTCCTAATCCCCAACATTTGATGGTACCCTAATGCATGTAGGCACCAATAACGTTCACTAGCCTAAACCAACTTATCAATAGAACTCAGTGTAAGTACCATTAAAAGTTATTTATATTTCAAAAACAGCTCATCAAAGCTGTTAAGCATCCAACATAAAACTAATTGATAATAGGAATAGGGCCCAACTAAATTATAAGATCACAAGAAATCCAACACTTAATAGATGTGGGATAAAATCACTTAACACTCACCTCACATGTAGCTTAACAAGGGCCTACATGTAAACAACCTCACCAGAGGCTCTCAACCCCATATGGGGTTAGGAAGAAATAATACAATACAACTGAGCCCTGATATCATGTTAAGCATTTAACCTAAAAGCAATTGATAATAGGTGGGAAGGCCCAACTTGAATATAAGATCATAAGAAACTTAATACTTAAGATATGGGATAACACCACCTAAGAAAATGTATATTCTTCGGCATAAAATTGACCATATTCCACCCTAAAAAAGGAACAAAACGAAAGCAAAAAACTATCAAATATTGTGATAGAGCTGTGCTAATTACCAAATGACCTCTACCATAGTACAATATCCCTTTTGAATGATTCCTCGCAATCAATTATTTCTACTTCTGAAAATTTTATCAAACACTCTAGGGTTCCACAATGTTCGTCTTTTCCCATTTGCTTAACAAGCAAAACATTAAACACTAGGTGTAGACCATCCATTACCATAGGTTTGGTATGCTTTTTTATCTTCTTTCCTTTCTTTTCTATAGGCCAGATATAAGATAACAATGTTGACCTTTATTGTTTCCTCAAGAATTACTATACACCACATTATTGTAACAATTGTTTATTCTAAGCCAATAATTAACTTATTGTCATGTTATTAACAAAAGATTGCAATTGAGCCATCATTTTTGCCATTTCTCATACATCCCTGAAAAAAAAAGACAGAGAAAAAAATATCTTTATGTTCAAAACTAAGTAGGTTTCACAATTTCGGAAAAAAAAAAAAAGGAAGATAGGGAAGGTTGGAAGAGTATAGCGAACAAATAAACTATTTATAGGTTATAAGCTTTGATTCCTAAGTTGTTTGGTAAAAACAAGACAAGGAGTCCACCAATGGTAGAATGCCATCAGCATTGTAGCTAAGGATAAAAAATGAAGTAATTTCCCCACTCAACTAGAGGAAACCAATGTGGGAATCACCTACTTGACAATGGAAGTGAACCAACCAACCAAGCTAGCCATACCTTTCATTGATAATTCCCACCAAACCAAACCACCAACCTTGAAACCATTTAATGAGTAGATATGGCGTAAGAAGTTCATTAAGCAAAGGTCCAAATGTAAGAGTTAGGATTGCATTCTTATAAACCCCTCGTTGCAATTGTTTTATTTTGTATGGGTTTTCTACACGCTTTCATGCACCACCCAACATAACCCTACTAGTTTCCAAATCTCCACCAGAAAGTTCTTCTAGAGTGTTTGACAAAAAGCTTATTAACAATCAAAGTTAGAGTTAATGCTTAATATCAATTTACAAACCAATAGTTTATAAGAAGAAATCATGGCAAAAAATAACAGTTACTAGATTAGATAGAAAATGGCTCTCTTTTTTTTGAAATCTTGAAAAAGCCCCATTATATGACATTTAGGGAGTAAAATAATTTTAGATTGATTCTTTTATGGTTACTAGCAAATAACATGTTCAATTAGAAGCGAAACACTTAACATAATAGATGCTTAATTATCCACACCTAAAGATAGTAATCCCATATCAATTTCCTCATGTTAATAGATCAATGTTTACAGCTAAACATCCCAGGCACGACACCAAGCTTAAATCTTTTCCCTCATAATCATAGGTTTTTAAAGAGTTTTGTGTCATTGTTGTCATCTCGTATTTTACATAAGCTTCGCTTTCTAAACCTTTAAAAACTTACATATCATTCAAGCTAACATTTTTGTTGCCATTTTACAAATCTACACATACTACCAACAAGATTGTGTCTACTATACATCTAGCACAATGTGTTAATTCGATTAAATTAATGATCCCAAATTAAGCCTAATATCTAGCACGGATTACTAAATTGGATTGATCAATCGATAATCTTTTTATGACTTCAAGAAGTGTCAAAAGGTCGATGTTTAATTTGAAATTGCGGATTTCCAAATTTCTAGATTTGTAAATTTATTGATTTCAGATTTCTTGATTTTTTAGATATCCTTAAATTATAGGATAACGAATATGAGGAAATTTTGATTTAATTATTTTTATTTGTAATTGATTTGTAATTACTTTAGTTACCTAAAATAGTCTTAATCTAGGCTCTATATATATATATATATATATCGGTGTATATCTTATTTTCAGAATATATAAAATAAGAAAAAACTATTCTCTCCAATCTGTTCTAATCTCTCTAACTTATTCTTCATCTTTTACCTATATTTCATTATGGTATCAGAGTCATAAATCCATCCTCTATCTAAGTTTTTTAAAAACTCCATTGCATCCAATACCAACGATTTTTTAGGGCCTATATAAGGTCAAGAACTTGTAAACAACAGTAGGTCAAAAGGATCGGTTCTCCTCATCACTAGACACAAGCTAACTGGCCACAACTATCTTTAATGGGCCAAGTCAGTAAGGAAGTTCACCTTAGGCAAAGGAAAGGCTCGCTATCTTACTAGTGCTGCTATTTCACCGAAAAAGGATGATTCTAATTTCTAAACTTGGAAATAAAAAACATGGTCATGTCCTGGTTAATCAATACCATGGAAAATGACATAGGACAGAATTTTTTGCTCTATAAATTGTTCATAAAATCTTGAATGCAGTAAAGGAAACATACTCAGACTATGACAATATAGCATGATTGTTCAAAATTGAAAGAGCTCTCCATGATCTTAAACAAGGTGAGATGACTGTAACTCAATATTATAATACTTTCAGTCATTATTAACAACAGTTAGATGTGTTTGAGAGTCTAGATTGGGAGTCATGAAGAAGCAAGCAGATACAAGAAAATTATCGACAAGAGAGGATTTTCAAGATTTTGCTTTGCTTGAATAAGTCTCTTCATGAATTCAAGAGGTAGAATTCTTGCTTCTAAGCCAGTTCCATTGATTTGAAAAGCATTCTCTAAGGTTTGGAGAGAGGAAAGTAGGAAGAAACTTATGACGGGAACTCAAGCATCTTCAAATGCTTTGTTTCAAGAAAGACAAATTCTATTGCTGACTCACGACAAAAAAAAAAAGTAGACCGTGGTATGATCATTGTCATCGACCAGGCCATACCAAGTAGACTTGCTTGAAGATAAATGGAAACCTATAGATTGGAAGCCAAACAAGGAAAAGAAAGCGAGAAGTTTTGTGGTAGATTCAAAAAGAAAAAGATCATTAGCGAATCTGGTCAATTTGGCAAAAGCCATATTGAATGGCTACAAAAAATATTCGGGCAAGCATCATCTCCTACTCTAATCATCCCAACTGGTCTATGACACGAAAAAATAAATTTTTTACTACTTTACATGCTAAATCAGAAGACTTATCTTAGTGGATTGTTGATTGCGTAGCTTCAGATCATATGACAGGTAATGCATAATTTTTTCATAAGTACAGACCATGTCATGAGAATTACAAAGACAAAATTGTGGATGGCTCTGTTTGCACAGTGACTAGTATTGGGGAAGTGATCATCTTGGAGTCTGTTGTTCTTAAATCCTTCCTTTTAGTTCCTAATTTGACATGCAACTTATTGTCTATGAGTAAGCTCACTAGGAACTTGAATTGTGTTGTTAAATTATTTTTCACTTATTGTGTTTTTCAAGATTTGGATTCAGGGAAGATGATTGGCTGCGCTAAGGAAAATGAACTCTGCCGGACTAGGGCAGATGATTAATCCAATACTAAAGCTCACCGTGTTTCCTTTTCCACAATCAATACTTATGAATCTAGTTGAATCTTACCTTTGGAATCTAATAAAGAAAGTGCATTATGTTATGGCATTTTTGTCTTAGGCATCCAAAATTTACATACATGTCAAAATTATTCCCACATTTCTTTATCAATAAAAATCCCAAGTTTTTTTCAGTGTGAGATTTGTCAATTGTCTAAACATTATTGTAGTTCCTATCCTCTTCAAGGCTACAAAAAATCTCGACCAGTTTTTATCATATACGATGATATTTGGGGACCTTCGAAGGTTCAAAATATCACAAGGCCAAGATGGTTTGTATCCTTTGTTGATGATCATACTAAACTCACATAGGTATTTCTCATAAAGGAAAAGTCAAAAACAAAATCCATATTCAGAAACTTCCATAACATGGTTTAAAACCAATTTCAAACTAAAATTCAAGTTTTTAGGTCTGATAATGCTAAAGAATACTCTAATTTTATTTTTGGGAATTATTTCTTGACAATGGCAATTATTCACCAAAGTTCTTATGTTGATACCTCTAATAGAACGGATAGCCGAGAGAAAAAATAGGCACTAACTTGAAGTTGTTCAATCACTAATGTTCACCAACAATGTTCCAAAAAAGTTTTGGGAGGGAGTAGTCTTAACTACAACCTATTTAATAAATAGAATACCTTCAAGATCTCTAAAGTTTAACACACATTGCCCGATTTTTCTCAAATTTTTTTCCCTAAACTAGAATTGTTACCAATATTCCTTTTAAAGTTTTTAGGTGTTCTGCCTATGTTCATATTTCCTCCTATCAAAGAAGCAAGCTTGATCTAAAGCCTATCAAATGTCTTTTTCTAGGGTATTCTTCTCATTAAAAAGGTTATCAATGCTACTGTTCTTCTACTATAAAACCTAAAATACTATGGATGTGACTTTCTTAAAAAACGCGCCATACTATCCTAGAACCCATATTCAAGGGGAGAAGCCTATAAACCAAGAATATCAGTTTTAGGATGATATTCCTTTGAGTTTATCCGAGCCTGAGTCACAACCCCAGTCACAAATTTTAGTCGAGCTTGAGTCACAACTCCAATCATAGATTGAACCTAGAATTTCTATGCTTATAACTCTCAAGGGGAAAGAAACAAGGAGCTTAAGGTATGTACAAGATGCCAAAAAGACCTTAAACCGATAGAAATGTCATTTCCGATAACTTGTTAATCATATCTTTTGAGTTCAACTCCCACAAAAGTGGTTCAAGGTAACATAGATTCTTACTCCTCTGCAAATGATTTAGGTGGAGTTGATGATCTTCACATTCCCGTTGCCTAGAGAAAGAGGGCCAGGTCTTATACTCAGCATCCCATCTCATATTTTGTGTTTTATAAGAAGTTGTCTATGAGCTACTAAGCATTCACTATTAGTCTTGACAGTGTTAAAGTTCCTAGTTGCATACAGGAAGCTCTACAACATCTTAAGTGGAAAAAGGCAATGAATGAGGAACTTCAAGCATTATAGAAAAATAGTACCTGGAACTCACTCGATTACTTTAAAGAAAACACCCTGTAGGATGCAAATGGGTTTTCAATGTCAAATATGGGGTAGATGGCACCTCGAATTGGTGTAAGGAAAGACTAGTTGCAAAAGGCTTCGAATAAACCTGTGGGATAGATTACCAAGAAATGTTTGCTTCTGTTACAAAGTTAAATACAATCTGATTTTTGTTGTCCTTGGCAGCTAATCTTAACTGGAGCTTACATCAACTAGATGTTAAAAACGCATTCCTCGATGGGAATCTTAAAGAGGAAGTTTATATGAAAATTCTTCCAGGCCTAAAACATCCTAAAGCTACAATCAAGCTTGCAGACTTAGGAAATCTCTCTATAGATTCAAGCAATCACCGAGAGCATGGTTTGAGAGGTTTACCAAGGTTATTAAAAGATAAGGATATTCACGAAGGCAACCGGACCATAGCCCATTCATCAAATGACATCTGACTAGTAAGATCACAATCCTTATTTTCTATGTTGACAATATTATTGTCACAGAGAATCATAAAAAGGAAATATCTTAGTTGAAAAAATTCTAAGTAGAGGATTTGAGATCAAAGACCTTAGAGCTCTAAAGTATTTTTTCGGAATAGAGAAAGCAAGGTCAAAAAAGGTTATTTTCATTCACAATTGAAATATACACTTTAATCTATTAAAGGAAACTGGTACACTTAGGTGTAAGCCTTCTGATACTCCAATGGATTCATTAAAAAAAATTGGCTCAAAAGAAAACTGGGTTGCTATTGACAAAGGACAATATTAAAGGTTGGTTGGGAAGTTAATACAGTTGTCCCATACGAAACTAGATATTTGCTTTGCAGTGAGTGTGGTTAGTCAATTTGTGAACAATCCTACATAAAAAATCAAATAACAGTCTACAGGATACCGTGTTACTTGAAAATGACTCTAGAAAAAGGATTATTTTTTGAAAAGGGAAGCAATCGAAACATAAAAATTTTCTTAGATGCTAACTAGGCAGGATCACTAACAAATAGAAGATCAACCTAGGGATATTGTATTTATGCATGGGGCAACCTAGTTACTTGGAGAACTAAGAAGCAATCAGTTGTATTAAGAAGCAATGCTGAAGCTGGGTTTCAAGCCCTAGCACATGAGATATGTGAGGGGATCTGGTTAATGAGACTCCTAAAGGAACTTCAAGTTTCAATCACAACATCCATTAAATTGATGTGTGATAATCTAGCAGCTATTAAGATCGCAAAGAATCCAGTGCATCATGATAGAACCAAGCATGTCAAGATTGATGGACACTTTATTAAGGAAAAATTGAGCAAAAAGTCCTAGAAGTTTGCTATACTCTTACACAACAGCAAATAGCTAATATCTTTACTAAAGCTCTCTCAGGAGCTCAGTTTGAACATCTGTCCAAGCTGGGAATGATCGACATACATTCTCCACCTGAGGGGAAGTGTAGATTTTCAGATTTCTATGGATTTCCAAATCTGCAGATATATTGATTTCCATATATCCTAATTTTTTAGATATCTTTAAATTACAAGATTATGATTATGAAGAAATTTTGATATAATTATTTTTTATTTGTAATTACTCTAGTTACCTAGAATAGTCTGTAGGTTATATATATATGTGTGTGTGTGTGTGTGT
>JBBYHO010503962.1:0-22006 GCA_038382025.1 Adansonia gregorii | reverse complement strand
AGATTCTAGCTCATTTACACTTCCAAAAACACACTCATACACCAAGAAAACCAAATCCCGTAGCTCTTCACCCACCATCCAAAAATAGCCCCAAAACACTTACTTTTATCCACTACACACTCCAAAAATCACCCTCATCCATACCAGAACCAAAATCTCATTTTTTTTCTCTTTTTCTTGCTTATTAATAACAAGGAAAAGATGAAAATTCAAGCCATCTCTGTTACTCCAACTGTTTAGCTAAAAATTAAAGTTTTGTTGGTATAGCTTCTCACTTTATCATTTTCATTTTCTGTTTTTCAGCACCTTCATCATTGTAGTGAGCTCTCCATATTTCTATCACCTTTTAAGGATTATAATGCATTATTGTGGCTTTTGGTTGTGGTAGTTTAAGATTTAGATGCTTTAATGCCGTTTTGATGTGCAAAATGCCTCATTTCATCCTCATTGGTTTGATGTCTCTTACTCATGCATTTTGGGCCATATCCATGCATCTTATTATCCTTAATCCATGTATCAATAGCCTAACACATTTCAAGCACATTTACACATTAACTTGCATGAATCATTGTCATTTTCAGTATCCATAACATTTTTTTCTCAAAGTGCATAACACTTTCTTTGTCTAGGCCACTAGTAAAATTAGCATCCCCATTCATATTATGTGCCATCTCCTTGTATGTTTGTTGTCAAAATGCATATTTGATGGCTGATAAAACTAATTTTCAAAACCACCCAAGCCAAGCATGTTAACCTCAACCAATAAGGATTAGCATAGACTTAACGTTTTCCTTAAAGCTAGCAAAATATCTTGGGGAAAATTAAGATTTTCAGATCTGGAATCTTGGTTGAACAAGCTTAAATCTTCTGATTTTGAAATGAAAATGGTCTTCCAATCATTCCTTAAATGTTTATGCCTTTTTTCTTGAGTGAAAACCTTGAGTGGTATGATCAACGGGCTGTTTCATCATCCCAAACTACTCTGGGACTATGCAAATGAGCTTATGATGCTCATGCTACTCTTTGTCTTCAGTAATAGACATTCGAATGTCAATGACTCCAGTTTGGACTAGTAGACATAAAAAAATAAGAGATACCCCCTGCTGGCAGCACAACTGTTGTAAATTGAAAAATCACTTTAAAATCCAAAATGATTTGTCATGAATTTTTTGATATTTTTCTATCAAAGCATGTTGAATTATCTTTAAAATGATGCCATTTTCACCTGTGGATCATTCTGGATGAGAGAGTTATGATTTTTCAAGTCTAAACTGTCTGGAACCTCTGGAATCTAAACATGTGCTCTGGTTGGGCCATTCAGGCCCAACCAATGATTTTTCTAAATTTTTTAAAGATTTTTTCTAAAAGGTTCATGAAATTCCCTTTTCAGAAAGGTATTGTTCACAATTTTTTGATACCAAATAAGTCTGGGGTGATTTTTCAAATTTTGACACTCTTTGTCCCTCATATGCTCTGCCAGCAGTACAACCAATCCAGATTTGAAAATTTATTCCCTTGGAAAATGACTTCTTAGGACATTAAGAATATTTTTTGATTGACCCTCATCGAGTTAGCTTTCTAACCGTATCTTGTTCGCCCTCTAAATCCTTCAAACCAATTTAGAATAAATTCGAGAAATAGGATAGCGCGATGCTATCCCCAGTTTTTGGTCACGGTCAAAATAAGTTGTTCTCCCGAATTTTGTCTCGAGACATTCGAATGCCTCTGTATCACCCCGATCAGGATCAAGAATATACTTTTAACATCCCACAAGTTCATATCAAGGTACAAACATATTTACATCTTTATCATCCTCATTCACAATAAATTTTTTTCTCAAAAATCGTCGAAGGCTCACCCATTTTTTGAATCATGAAGTTTTGTCATCCACGGGGATACTCCAACCCCACTTTTTCGAGGGGACACTTAAACCCTATTTTTCAAAATTGTCAAAATAAAAATCTTTCTTTGTCAAAATTAATTGTCATCCATGGGGATACTCCAACCCCATCTTTTTGAAAGGATACTCCAACCTTGTCTTTCAACTACAATTAATTTTTTTTCCTCATTTTCAAACTTCTATGAATATGTTGAACAAACCTTATTTAATCAAGCAACCCAGATGTGTCTCAAAAATTGTCAATTCGATTATTCCCAAATAATCGATGCTAATTATGAGATAAATATCAATAGTCCATTCCTTTTCTTTATCATTGCATTGAATGATCTATGTTATGTTACTTCATTTATTGTCTTACTAACATGATTTCTTTATGATGATTATTTGCATTCATGGTTTCCATTCATTTCAAATAAAACTAAAGGTAATGTACCACGTTGGTATCTCTCCAGTGCCCAAAGTGTAACATTCCATTTTCAAAGTAAAATTCAGAGGTCATTTTTATCGAAAATCTTTATATTCCTCAGGTCTTCGGGGAGTATATGAGATTAAATCTTTTTCATCAAAACCTGAATTTGTATTTCTATAAGATTCACACATTAAAATAGGGTTATATCAAAATAATGACAAGATAAGATCGAAATAATTGAAATCGAGATAAGACATAGCTAGTAAGGTATCGATTTTGGGTGTAGCGAAGAGGTTCGTACCTCATCGTGCGTAACCAACTTCTGAACCCAAACGGTGAATCTTTGCAATACGTAGACCATGGGATCGATGTTTTGAGTTTCGTAACTCAGAACATATGTTTCAATAGGCATCCAATCATGCCTAGCCCTAAATGATCGGTGTTGACTCCAAACTTGGCCATTTTATGATGGTCATCGGAGACCAATAAGATGAGCGATTCATCTTATGGTCTCTTTCACTGTACCACAAGTCGAGAATCCATGCATTCTTGTTCTCATCACATCGCCAAAGAAAAGTCTCAGTCGAGAAGACATTTCTAAGTTAGAAAAATATTTTAAATTGTACGCACTCATAGATCAGCAAGAATCTACCTCGAGGTACGTTGCAACAATACTCTAACCCTACTTTTAACACAATATGACATCAAATTTTCACATTTGGGGATACTTCAACCCTACTCTTCTGAGAGGATACTCTACCTCGCTCTCCACATTCCTTCGAAAATTCAAATTTTTTCTAGGACATCCCTGAGTCATTAAAATCTTTTTTCCTCTCTTTAAATTTTTATTGAATTCAACTAAGTCTCAACATTGTTGTCTCGATTATTCATCGATAATCGAAGACAACTACGAGATACATCTTAATCATCCCTCTTGTTTGTGTATTTTGTGTGTTTATTTTTTATATGGATTTATTTATTGTTGTCTTTCCTATTTTACTAATATGTTTCCTCTTGTAGGGACCTCGAGCATTCATTTTTTAAAAATCATTTTCAAAATCACAAAATGATATCTGGTGCTAGTATCTCTCTAGTGTCGAACGTGAAATATTTGATTTTTTAAAAAAAATCCTAGTCGGTGATCATTTTTATCAAAAACCCCTATGGTTCTCACCTTTCCAAGGCACATAGGTGATAAAACTTTCATTAAAACCTGAACTTGTATCTTTACAAAATTTCATGCATTAGAGGGAATTATATTTAAATAATAATAAAAATGGAACCGAAGGAACCAAGATTCAAGTAAGATATAGTTAGATGGTATCGATTTTCGGGCGTTGTGGGGTACGCTAATCTTTCCCCACACGTAAGCAACTCCCAGACCTAAAACAATGAATCTCTGGTATTATTTTAGCCATGCCAAGCTTAAAATAATCGGTGGTGACTCCAAGTTTAAGGACACTTTGTGATAGCCATCCAAGACTAGTCGGATAAGCGATTCATCTCTTTCACTCCATGTCAAACATCAAAATATATTTTAAGTCACGCGCATTTTGCCCCTTCAGAACATCTAAAGTTCATAAAGGGTAGGAGCACGTAGAACATCGATAGGGAAACGCAACAATCCAAAGTCTTGAGAATAGATTTTTGGTCATATCCCTAGGGGATCTGAGACAACCTACAATCCCCAGCGGGATTAGGAAAATTTTCATCTATAGTTGCATCAAAGACAAATTGCCATCCCTATGAGAGTCTGAATGACGTACAAGAGAAACTATTGCTATCTCCTAAATTATACTTCACATCATGCAATCATGATACCATATGCATCATGATTTTTGCAACGTTACTGCAAGCCAGGTTTACAGAACCTCCAAGGAATTCGTGGCAAAAACTCTAAGCTTCGCAAACCAAATGTCATTCAGGTAAGGTTCTTTTCTTCTTATCACCTCATGTCAAAACCCTTATTATCAAGAAACTACTATCAAAGTGCCAGGGTCAAGAAATTATTGTCCAGAAACTATCATCAAAAAATTTTGTCAAGAACATTCCTTAGAAGTGTTGTCAAGAATTTTGTCAAGAACTAATGTCAAAACCCGTTCATTGGGAAATTTTGTCATGAACTTTTGTTAAAAAAACCTATATTAGAAGTTTTATCAAAAACTTTGTCAACGCCCCCTAAAAACCCATAAGTCAGTGGCATCCTTTTATAGCCCACAAATAAGTGGCACCTTTCTAAAAGCCCATAAGTTAATGGCATATTTTCAAAGCCTACAAGTTAATGGCACCCTTTTCGAAACCCACAAGTTAGTGGCACCTTTCCAAAAGCCCCTAAGTTAATGGCACCCTTTTCAAAGCCCATAAGTTAATGGCATCTTTTGAAAAGCCTAAAGTCAGTGGCAACTTTTCAAAGCCCATAAGTTAGTGGCACCCTTTTCAAAGCCCACAAGTCAGTTGCATCTTTTTCAAAGCCCACAAGTTAGTGGCACCTTTTTAAAGCTCGCACAAGCTGGTGGCATCCGAGTCAAAGCCCACCCAAGCTGGTGGCACCTAAGTCTAAGTCATAGCCCACACAAGATGGCAGCACCTGAGTCAAAGCCACACCAGTTAGGGGTACCCAAGTCTTAGTCAAAGCCTATACATTGGTGGCACCTAAGTCAAAGCCCACACAAGTTGGTAGCACCTGAGTCAAAGCTCACATAAGTCAGTTGCACCCCTTTAAAGCCCACAAGTCAGTAGCAGCCTTTCCAAAAGCCCATAAGTCAATGGCACCTTTTTAAAGTTCACAAGTTAGTGGCACCTTTTCTAAAGCCTATATGTCAGTGGCACTTTTTCAAAGCCCACAAGTCAATAGCACCATTTTCAAAGCCCATAAGTCAGTGGCACCTCTTTAAAGCCCACAAGTCAGTGGCACCCTTTTTTAAAGCTCATAAGTTAGTGGCACCCTTTTCAAAGCCCGCAAGTTAGTGGCACCATTTTCAAAGCCTAAATGAGATGGTGACACCTAAGTTTGAGTCAAAGATTACACAAGCTGGTGGCACCCAAACCAAAGCCCACATAAGTTAATGGTATCTTTTTCAAAGCCCACAAGTCGGTGGCAGCCTTTTCAAAGCCTACAAGTCAGTGGCACCCCTTCAAAGCCCATGAATCAGTGGCACCCTTTTTAAAAGCCCATAAATCAGTGGCACTTTTACAAAAGCCTACAAGTTAGTGGCACCCTTTTCAAAGCCTATAAATCAGTGGCACCTTTTCAAAAACCCATAACTCAGTGGCATCTTTTTCAAAAGTTAGTGGCACCTTTTCAAAAATCGGTATAGGCTGGTGACACCTAAGTCAAAGCCCATACAAACTGGTAACACCTAGTCTGAGTCAAAGCCCGTACAAGCTACTGGCACCTATGTCAAAGCCTACATAAGCTGGTGCACCTAGTCTGAGTTAAAGCCCACATAAGCTAACGGTACCTAGGTCAAGCCCACATAAGCTAGTGGAACCTAGCCTGAGTTAAAGCCCGCATAAGCTAGCGACACCTGAGTTAAAGACCATACAAGCTAGTGGCACCTAGTCTGAGTCAAAGCTTGCATAAGTTAGCTATATTTGAGTTAAAGCCTACACGAACTAGTGGCACCTAAGTCTAAGTCAAAGCCCACACAAGCTGGTGGCACCTAGTTTGAGTCAAAGCCTACACGAGCTGATGGCACCCAAGTCTAAGTCAAAGCCTGCACAAGTTGGTGGCACCTAAGTCAAAGCCCACATAAGTTGATGGCACCAAGTTTGAGTCAAAGCCTATAAAGCTGGTGGTACCCAAGTCTTACCCAAAGCCCACATAAGTTGATGGCACCGAGTTAAAACCTACACAAGTTGGCGGTACCCAAGTTTATGTTAAAGCTTGCACGAGTTGGCAGCATTCAAACCAAAGCGCACATGAGCTTGTGGAACATAAGTTTAAGTCAAAGTCAATATAAGTTGATGGCACCCACATAAAGAATCCATGATGCTCTACATCTGTCTAAGAGGGTCAAACCTTAGAAAACCTAACACCCTAATGTTCTGACGAGCATCATTCCACCCCAGACAAAATAGTTTCTATTCATTTTGCCCTATTCCTGATTCTTAGTAATGGTTAAAGTAGGGCAGCTATAGACACCTTATTTTGTCCAAGCTAATTTTTAATAATCTGGAGCACGAATATGAGAGGGGGCGATGATCATATCAAAGGTAGATGCAAAGATGTGGTGGCATCACAGGATGTAGTTCAAGGTGTTTGAGGATAAAAGATGTGATAAATTTCATAATTTTGCTTGAATCTATCGATACAATGCTTTAACATACCAAAAAATTGAAATGTCCCTATTTGCATCGATATAACATGTAAATGTATTGATACATAAGCTTATGTATTGATACAAGAGCTCATGTATTGATACTAGGCCATACCAAGACCAAAATATGCATTTTGTAAAGAAATGTATTAATACGCATCAACATATATCAATGCAATGGTTTATAGTATCAATACAATGGTTTATAGTACCGATAAAATGTTCATTGTATCGATACACTCAAGGCTTTTAAACCAAATGTATTGATACATTCTGTAATGTTTTGATACATACAAGCCATTTTCCATAATCTGGGCATTTTTAACTCATCCACTATTGATCAAAAACTCGATTTTAACTTGTTTCTTTACATTAGAAGAGATCAAAACCTATATCAAATTATGAATTTAGACTTTTGAATTAATCAAAACATTTTTTTTAAAGTCTAAATTAGATAAAAAAGGCTAATGTCACATGATTACCCTACTCCTCTCTATTTTGTTGACCAAGACCACCATCAACCACCCTATTTGCTAGAAAATCATTTCAGCATTTAAACCAGCCACCCTATGTCCATCACATTGGCAGCAAGTTGCTCCCTACAGCTACTCTATAGCCATCAAGCTGACATCACTTTGTCCCCCTTGAGAAATGACCAAAAACACCTCTAAATTGGCTCTAAAATGCTGGTATAAATAGACTACTTATACCTCAGCTGAGGGACTTTAGTTTCCAGTTTATTTTTAGCTTCCAAAACACATTCACACATCAAGAAAACCAAATCCCATAGCTCTTCATTTAGCACCCAAGAACAACCCCAAAACATTCACTTTTAACCATTACACATTCTGAAAATCACCCTCATCCATATCAAAACCAGAACCTCATTGTTTCTCTATTTTTTTGCTTATTAACAACAAAAAAGAGAGGAAAATTCAAGCCATCTCTACTGCTCTAACTATTTGACCAAAAATTAAAGTTTCATTGGTATAACTTCTATTTTATTACTTTTATTTTTTATTTTTAAGAATCTTCATCATTTTAGTGAGCTCTCCATGTTTCCATCACCCTCTTAGGATTCTCATGCAATATTGTGGCATTTGGATGTGGTAGTTTAGGATTTGATGCCTTAATGTCCCTTTGATGTGCAAAATGCCTCATTTCATCCTCATTATTTTGATAGTTCTTGCTCATGCATTTTATGCCATATCCATGCATCTTGTTATGATTAATCCATGTATGAATCCTTAGTCTAACATATTTCAAGCATATTTATACATTAGCTTACCTCTTATCATTAATCATTATCATTTTTAGCATCCATAACATTTTCTTGTCAAAGTGCATAACACTTTCTTTGTTTAGATCATTGGTAAAATTAGCATCCCTACTCATATTATGTGCCACCCCCTTGTATGTTCATTGTCTTCTCCTTGTCTAAATGCATGTTTGATGGCTATCAAAAATTGATTTTCAAAACCTCCCTAAGCCAAGCATTTTAACCTCAGATTAGCATGAACTTAGCATTTTTCTTAAAGTTAGCAAAATATCTTTGGGGAAAATTAAGTTTTCCAGATCTAGAATCTTGGTTAAACGAGCTCAAATCTTTTGATTTTGCAACGAAAATGGCCTTACACTTGTTCTCAAAATGTTCATGCCTTATTTTTTAGTGAGACCTTGAGTGGTATGAGCAATGGGCTGTTTCATCATCCCAAAATACTCGAGGGCTATGCATATGAGTTTGTGATGCTCATGTCACTCTTTTTCTTTAGTCATGGACATTTAAATGTCAATGACTTGAGTTTGGACTCGTAAACATAGAGAAAATAAGAAATATCTTCTGCTTTGCTTTGTATCCTACTAGCAAAAGCACTATTACAAATTGAAAAATCACTTTAAAATCCAAAACGACTTTTTATGAATTTTATAATATTTTTCTCTAAAAATGTGTCAAATTATCTTTAAAACAAGATCGTGTTTATCCTCAGATCAATCCGGATGAAAGAGTTATGATTTTTCAAACCTAGACTGTCTAGAATCCCTAGGGTGAACAAAGTGCATTCTGGTTGGGCTTTTAGGCCTACTAAATGATTTTTCCAAATCCATCCAGCATTTTTCCTAAAAAGTTCATGAAATTCCCTTTCTGGAAAGTATTATTTGCAATTTTTCGATATCAAATGAGTCCGAAATGATTTTTCAAATTTTGACACACCTTGTCCCTCGTATGCTCTGCCAGCAGCAAAATTAATCCAAATTTGAAAATTTATTTCCTCGAAAAGTGATATTTTGGGATACTAGGAATATTTTTAGATTGACCCTTGTCAAGTTACCTTTCTGATGGTATCTTGCCCATTCTCTAAAGCCTTTAAACCAATTTAGAATAAATTCAAAAAGTGGGTTGCGCAATGCTGTCCCCTATTCTCAGTCATAGTCAAAATTAAGTTGTTTCCCTGAATTTCATCTTGAGACATTCAAATGTCTCTGTCTCACCCCTATTAAACTCGAGTGCATGCTTCAATCTCCCATAAACTCGTATCAAGGCATGAACATATTTTACATCTTTACCAACCTCATTCACAATTATTTTTTTGCCTAAAGTTGTCAAAATGCTCACTCATTTTCTAAATCGTAAAGTTTTGTTAACTTAATTTTTCGAACCTCGCTCTTTAAATTTGTCAAGATCTAAAAAAAAAAAATTCCTTTGTCAAGTTATTTGTCATCCACGAGGATACTCCAACCCTAACTTTCTGAGGAGATACTCCAACCCCATTTTTTGGAATTGTCAACCCAAAAAAAAACTTCCTTTGTCAAAATTATTCATTATCCATGGGGATACTCCAATCCTCTTTTTTAGGGGATGCTTAAACCCTGTCTTTCAACTGCAATTAATTTTTTTCCTTCTCAGATTTCCATGAATATGTCAAACAAACCTCGTTTAATCAAGAAACCCAGATGCATCTTGAAAATTATCGATTTGGTTATTTCCAGATAATCGATGCATCTCAAAAATTATCACTCATTTTCCAAATCATAAAGTTTTGTTAACTTAATTTTTTGAACCTCGCTCTTCAAATTTGTCAATATCTAAAAAAAATCTTCCTTTTATCAAATTATTTGTCATCCATGAGGATACTCCAATCCTGACTTTCTGAGGACATACTCCAACCCTATTTTTTAGAATTATTAACCTAAAAAAATCTTTCTTTATCAAAATTATTCGTTATCAATGGGGATACTCCAACCTCATCTTTCAACTATAATTAATTTTTTTCCTTTTTAGATTTCCATGAATATGTCAAACAAACCTCATTTAATTAAGAAACCAAGATGCATCTTGAAAATTGTTGATTTAGTTATTCCTAGATAATCAATGCTAATTGCGAGATAAATTCCAATAGTCCATCCCTTTTCTTTATCATTGCATTGAATGATCCATGTTATGGTACTTCATTTATTGCCTTACTAACATGATTTCTTTGTGATAATTATTTGCATTCATGTTTTCCAATCATTTCAAGTAAAACTAAGGGTAATATTCTATGTGGGTATCTCTCCAGTGCCTAAAGTGGAATATTCTATTTCTCAAAGTAAAATTTAGAGGTCATTTTTATTGAAAATCTTAATATTCTTCATCTTTCCAGGGTGTATATGAGATTAAATCTTTTTCATCAAACCTGATTTTTATTTATATAAGATTCATGCATTAAAAGGGGTTATATCGAAATAATAATGAGTTAAAATCAAAAGAACCAAAACTGAGATAAGACATAACTAGTAAGGCACTGATTTCGAGCTTCGTAAAGAGGTTCGTACCTCATCATACGTAACCAACTCTCGAACCTAAACGATGAATCTTTGTATTATGTAAACCATGGGATCAATGTTTTGAGTTTTGAAATTCAAAACATAGGTTTCAATAGGCATCCAGTCATGCCTAGCCTGAAATGATCGGTGGTGACTCTAAGTGTTGGCCATTTCGTAATGGTCATCCGAGACCAATAAGATGACCAATTTGTCTTATGGTCCCCTTCACTATATCATGAGTCGAGAATCCATACTTTCTCATTGCCATCACATTGTTAAGGAAAAGTCTCAGTCAAGAAGACATTTCCAAGTCAGAAAAATATTTTAGGTCATATGCACCCATAAATCCATACAGATCCACCCTAAGGTATGTAATGACATTGGGTACAATCTAATAGTCCATTTCCCATCAACTCTTGTTTAGAATGCTTAATGGAATGCTCAAACCTTCAATTAGAATAATACTAATGCCCAAAGTAACCAATGAGTTTCGCAAAGGCAAAACTTTGATCTGCTACCCTACTCCTACAAGAAAATATATTCTCAACTTTTGGAACTAGTAGCTCTAGTCTTTATACCCCCTAAAATGCCCTTTTATCCTAGGTGGTACGATGAAAGGGCCCATTGTGAATACCGCGCCAGGGCATAAGGACATTCCATCAAAAATTGTACCTCATTCAAAAAAAAGTTACAATATCTAATAGATCAAAAGGTCATTAAGATCGAAGAAGGCCCAAGACTGAACGTAGGAGCTAACCCACTACCAAACCATACTGAAGTAAAAGTAAATGTAATTATCGAATAAAAGGGTAGATGGGTTAAGAAAACTATTGGAGAAGTGAGAATGCCAATGGAGAAAATATGGCATGTTCTCGTAAAGGCTAGAAAAGTAGTAAAAATGAGGTATCAGATGATATTTTCACAAAAATTTACTATTACTGTGGACAAGGTCACATTTTACAACAATATTTAGAATTTCGAAAGCTCGTTCAAGAAATGATAGATCACTCTGAAATTAAGTTTTATAAGAAACAGGAAGAGCATGATGCATAACCTGCTAATACTGTTAATGAAGTAAAATTTTGACAGGATTAGCTCTCAAAATTCCTCTCTCTAATGAGCATGAGAAAAATGGATGATGAAAACTTCAAGCAATACACCTCGAGATGGGTAGAGGAAGAGCCCAAATCCATCCCTTGTTAATAGAATTAGAAACGACTGTCTGATTTACCGGCACACTACAAGGCCCCTACTATGAGCATGTAATGGAAACATTTTCGAAAAACCTCATGGATATAATCATACTTTGTGGAAGAATTAAAAATAGCATTAAAGATAAGGGAAAGGTGAAGCTAGGGGCTAAACTAAGGCCGGGATATGATAATAGAGCTAGCTGATCTTAAACCTAAACCAAGCCAGAGGGGATAAGCATCCCATATGACTACTAGCTTATAAGAGACATTGTTGAAGTAAAGACCCTGATGGATTGTATTTGGAAA
This sequence comes from Adansonia gregorii, assembly GCA_038382025.1. Lineage (NCBI taxonomy): Eukaryota > Viridiplantae > Streptophyta > Magnoliopsida > Malvales > Malvaceae > Adansonia > Adansonia gregorii. Next base: position 10,075 of record JBBYHO010503962.1, on the reverse strand, counting down.
ACCTTGTGTACATTAAACTAATTAATGGGGTCGAATGGGCAAAAGAAAGAAAAGATAACTTTTGCAACTTTCATGCAACTTTTGGTCATTTGCTCGGATTATGCATAAAGTTTCACGTAATGGTTCAAAGGTTAATGGATAAAGATGTAATTGAATTCTATGACAAAGAGCAAGCCTCATATACGGGGTCATCCCATGCCCAGTTGTCCATTAATGCCTTGAAAAAGGATGAAAAGAACCCTTCCACTGGGATCGAGAAGCCATTGGTCATATACGCCAATTAACCAATTATTACCGCAGCCTCTTCTGCTTAAGCGCCTAAAATGGTCTTTCAATTTCCTGCTTCCTTTCCATACAAGGATAATCAAGCTATTCCTTAGAAGTATGAAAGCAAAACGCTAACCATAAGTGAGTCAAGTCAACAGATGGCCAGTGTTAACCTTTTGGGAGTTAGTCACTTAACTCATAGTGGTAGATGTTATGCCACGGCGATGCAAGAAAATAAGACTCAGAAGAAGGATGCTTTCATCTCAACATAGCCATGACAATGACACAGTAAGAAGGAAAGCCTACAGGTATTAAGAACCAGTCAATGAGAAAGAGGCCACAAAATTCTTTAAATTCATTAAGCAGAGCGAATACAAAATGATTAATCAATTAAACAAACAACTAGTAAAGATATCAGTGCTTGTGCTACTCTTAAACTTTAATGCCCACAAAAATGCCTTGCTGGAAGTTTTAAATGAAGCATATGTGCAGCATGACATCCCATTTGGTCAATTGGATTGGCTAATAGGTAAAATCACTGTAGATAACTATATATCATTCAGTGATGATAAAATTCCTAGCGGAGGTAGAGAAAGTTATAAAGCACTTCATATTACCACCTATTGCAAAGGAACCATGTTACCAAAAGTTTTGATTGATAATGGGCCAACATTAAATGTCATGCCTATGGCCAACTTAAATAACCTCCCAATTGATGCTTCACATATTAAGCATAACCACACGTGGTGAAGGCATTCGACAGGACATGTTAGGGAGTTATTGGGAACATCACTATCCCTTTTCAAATTAGGCCATGCATTTATAAGATTGATTTTCACATGATGGATATTTCTCTGTTATACAATTGCCTATTAGAGAGGCTTTGGATTCATTCAATAGGGGGAGTGCCTTCATCACTTCATCAAAAATTAAAATTTATAATTGAAAACAAAGTGGTGAGCATCAAAGGAAAAGAAGACATCATTGTCGCCACTTCCACAGATACTTCCTACATCAAGCCCAATAAAGATGTCCTAGAACCATCCTTTTAGTCCTTTGAATTTGTAAACACTACCAATATTGGGGAATGATTACCAGTGATCGAGCCCCATTGGTTGAGCTTTTAAGGTCGCTTGTAAAGTTGACAAGTGGGGATTAGGTTTCAAACCTAGTGAATAACTGTGAAAGAGGCAGGCTCAGAGGGCTCATGAAAAGAGAATGGCCAGGTTGCTAGTTCAAAGTTTGGGATTGGAACCCATGGCCTTCCCACCATTAAGGGATAGTCTTTATTCAGTCGAGTACACAAATCCAGGGCTAAGAAAGAATATCAAAGATGCCTTGGTCATTTTGAGCCAGCAATGAGAAGCATCAACATCAATGCCATTGAAGAATAAGAAACATCCACTAACTAGGAGAACAACCTATGTGACCCAAGATTTGTTAATAGCATTTGGACTGTGTCTGAGATACCTGCACTATTTAAATATGATTCTAAGTAATGCCATGAACTTAACCATGTGCTTCTACCTAAGAGCATTATAGATCCTTTGTATGGGCTTTTTTTATCAAGTATTATTAATAAAATAATCAAGCATTATGCATTTCATTTTGCGTCTTCATTTTATCTTTATTTTGAACTCCTCATACATGGTTTTTGCCTACAGAGTTTTTTTCATTTATAGGTCCTCAAACAAAAATGACATGAATAATCTTGTTGAGATTCTAAGGGTTGAATTTAAGCAATTGATCTGAATAGGTTAGGTCAATTTTGAGGGAGATTTGAAAGAAAATACTATACCGTTAGATTTGTTGAGATTGATTGAGCAAAAGGAAAGATAAATTCTGTCCTGTCAAGAATAGTTTAAGATCATAAATCTGGCAATTGAAGAAGGTCGAAAGGAGACTAAAATTGGGACTTCCATAAACCCTTCCATTCGTGCTAAGTTGATAATTCTTCTTCAAGAAATTTGGGGTGTTTTTGCATGGTCTTATTAAGATATGCCTAGATTAGACACAAACATAGTAGTGCACAAATTGCCCTTCAAGCCTGAATACAAGCCGATCTAACAAAAGTTACAAAGAATGAAGCCATATATATTGCTAAAGATTAAAGAAGAAGTTAAGAAATAGTTTGAGGTAAGAAACCTCGAAGTGACCAAATACCCTGAGTGGGTAGCCAACATAGTCCCTGTACCTAAGAAAGATGGGAAAGTGCGAATATGTGCAGACTATAGGGATTTAAATTAAGCCAGCTTGAAAGATAATTTCCCTTTACCCTATATCGACACGTTAGTAGATAATGCTGCCAAAAATTCCATGTTTTCTTTCATGGATGGATTTTCAGGGTACAACCAAATCAAAATGGCGCCCAAGGACATGGAAAAGACTACTTTCGTGACCATGTAGGGGACATTCTACTACAAAGTTATGCCTTTCAGACTCAAAAATATTAGGGCAACGCATCAGAAAGTAATAGTAACACCATTCCATGACCTCATGCACAAAAGAAATAGACGTCTATGTGGATGACATGATTGCCAAGTCACCAACACAAGATGAACACATTGCTAATTTGCAAAAACTCTTCAAATGACTTCATAAAAACCAGTTTAAATTGAATCTTGCCAAATGCACATTTGGTGTCGCATCTGGTAAACTCTTGGGCTTCATCATAAGCAAAAAAGGAATAGAAGATGACCCAGATAAAGTAAAGGCCATTCAAAATCTAAAACCACCTCACACCCAAAAATAGGGGAGAAGCTTTTTGGGAAAACTAATTACATAGCTAGGTTCATATCCCAGCTAATTGATAAATGTGACCTAATCTTTTATCTCCATTAAAAGCAAAACCCAAGGGAATGGAATGAGAAGTGTCAATAAGCTTTTGACAAGGTTAAGCGTTATTTGGTAAATCCATTGGTGTTGGTACCATTCGTTGTTGGTGGACCTTTAATCTTGTACTTATCAATTTTTGATAAATCTATTAGATGCGTATTGGGGTAGCATGATGAGTCAGGAAAAAAAAGTGAGCCATTTATTACTTAAGCAAGAAATTCACAGAGTACAAAGACAATTACTCTACTATTGAGAAACTATGTTATATTTTACTGTGGACCACTCGGAGACTAAGATAATACATGTTGTACCATACCACATGATTAATTGCAAAACTTGATCCCATCAAGTGCCTATGTGAAGTTCCTATCCTTTCAGAAAGATTGGTTTGATGATAGGTTTTGGTCTTAAAATATGATATTGTCTACATGAACCAGAAAGCCATCAAGGGTAGTGCAGTAGCAGATTTCTTGGCTAGTCAAAGGATAACCAATTATGAATCACTAAACTTTGAGTTCCCAGATAAAGATCTAATGTGCATATCCAAAGAAAAAGACCTTTCTAATTCTAGACTTTCATGGAAGATGTATTTTGATGGTGTTTCAAATGCATTTGGGCATGGAATCGGTGCATTGTGAATTTCACTGAAAGGAAACCACTACCCCTTCACTGCTAGACTAAACTTTGATTGCACCAATAACATAGTGAAATATGAAGCTTGTGTCATATGGCTCGATGATGCTATCGAAAAAGGTGTCAAAACTTTTTAAGCTTTTAGAGACTCAACTTTGGTAATATATCAACTCCTTAAAGAGTGAGAGACTCAAGATATTAAGTTGATCAATTATAGAAAGTTGATAATCGAGTTGAAGAAAGAGTTTGATGAAATTAGCTTCTAACATCTCTCTAGGAAAGATAATCAAATAGCTGATGCATTGGTGACCTTAACTTCAATGCTCAAAGTAAATCGAGAATCAGAGGTCATGCCAATCCAAATAAGTATTTATGAAGCCTTGGGCACATTGCCAAAATATAAAAGAGGGAAATGACCACTTACCATGGTATCACGACATTTGGTAGTACATTCGTAGTCAATAGTACCCTCAATATGCTACTGAGATAGACAAAAGGACCATTAGAAAGTTAGTTATGGGTTTTGTTCTGGATGGAGAAATCCTATACAAGAAGACCTAAGGTCAAGTGTTACTCCGATGTGTGGATGCCTTTAAAGCAAAGAGGATTTTAAAAGAAGTCCAGGAGGGGATCTGTGGCACACATGCCAGTAGGCATGAATGGTAAAACAAATATGAGATCGGGATATTATTAGTTAACCCTCAAAAAAGACTATATCAATTTTGCTCACAAATGCCATAAATGCCAGATCTACGTAGATAAGATTCACATCCCACCAATGCCATTACACATCATGATAGCCTCTTAGCCTTTCTCTATGTAGGGCATGGATGTGATTAGACTGATCACACCGAAAGCATCAAATGGGCACCATGGTTATTTCACTAAATAGGTGAAGGCTGCCTCATACACTAATGTTATTAGATTGACTGTATGCAAATTCATCAAATGAGACATCATCTGTAGTTTAAACATGCAAGCAATTTGAACCATAAAATGATGCAAGCAGTCTGTGCCTAGTTCAAGATCCAGCATCATAATTCTATCTTTTATCGCCTAAAAATGAATAGGGCAATCAAAGTGGTCGATAAAAACATCAAGAAGATAGTTGAGAAAAAGGCCAAGACATATAAAGATTGGCATGAGAAACTGCCATTTGCACTTTATGCCTACCGCATAGCAGTCTGAACTTCTACAGGTGCTACCTTATGTTTCCTAGTCTACGAAATAAAAGTGGTATTACCTATTGAAGTGGAAAAGGCCAAGACATATAAAGATTGGCATGAGAAACTACCATTTGCACTTTATGCCTACCGCATAGCAGTCTGAACTTCTACAGATGCTACCTTATGTTTCCTAGTCTACGGAATAAAAGTGGTATTACCTATTGAAGTGGAAATTCCCTCTCTCTAGGTCTTGATGGAGGCACAACTTGAAGAAGCAGAATGGGTTAAGAATTTATATGAGTAGCTCAATCTTATTGACAAGGAAAGAATGGAACCTATTTGCTATGGGCAAATGTACTAGAAGCAGATGATGAAAGCCTATAATAAGAAAGTTCATCCTTGTCTGTCTTGCAAAAGGGATTTAATGCTTAAATGATCTTTCCTACATAAAAAGATGTGAAGGGAAAATGGACTCTAAATTAGGAAGGCCCATATATGGTAAAATAGGTTTTCTCTAGAAGAGCTTTAATTTCGATAGAGATAGATGGCAAAGACTTACCCACTCTAGTTAATTCTGACTATGTGAAAAAAGTACATGCCTAAGAAACCACCTTAGATGAAAACCCAAAATGGGCATCTAGGTAACCAAAGATGCTTAAGTCAAAAACCCAAAAGGGCAACTGAGGCAAACCAAATCGATCAGGAAAGAAAAGACAAAGTCCGTCAAGACTTAAGGTAAATAGTACGGTGAAGTCTAATGAATTCATCCAAGATTGGTTCGCATCGATAAATCGATTACTTAGGGAAGAACTCTTGAAATCACTAATGGAGAAGTCATGTCATGATCATCTGGAGCATGACCCCTTAAAAGTCCACTATCATCGTTGTCTTTAAATTTCTCAAATCTTTCTTATGTAATGTATACTTTTTTTTCCTTTTTCAATCTCTTTATATCATATTGCTTCTTCGAATCTCATTAATTCATACCTTTACTACATAATGCATTATGTTTGCATTTAATTAATAATGCTTCATAAATGATAAATCAATAACAAGATTTCCTAGTATTATTTTGAAAATCATAAGAATGGTGTGGGAAAATCTTCTCACATTTAAAAATGAAAAACTTATATTGAAAGCACATATTGCAAAATGTTCCTATACCTCAAGCAGATTCCAAATTGCTTTCTAATACACCTTCTTCATCAGAAAGAAAACCAAGAAACTATGAATCTCCTAGTACTATTAATTGAACTTGGCATTATGCAATCATCAAACCCTTATGGAGTCAATATAATTGGCAACCCCTAGTGAGGCTTGGATAACTTCCAACCCTTGATGGAGTCACGCTCGTGAATTTTTTTTCCTAACCATAAGAGTTGTCCTCAGTGAAGACATGTTCGTAAACTCTTCTCCCTGATTATAAGGGTCTTAATCATGTTAGACTACTCAAAAATAGGGACAAAATTGACTAAGCCTCAAGACAAAGAGACACCAATTTGATGCATCATGCCATAACCTAATTGTTAGGTTAGACCTTTTAGCAAGGTCATTGCATTGCATCATCATGCATCTGTATCCCCAAGAATCATACAGGAAATAACAAGGCCTCAGGTACAGGCTCCTGATTTGAAAGTTCCAAATTGAGAATACAATCAAGCAAAGATCCTTGATCCCAAAAAATCACTGGTCAAAAAGTTACTTGGGTAAGATGCTCTAGCTCAAACATCTTGGCCTACAAAGAGCTGGACACTCTCTTTCTCCATTTTTATCCCCTTGTAGTCCTTAAAAAGTAAGACATCATTTTTAAGCCTGCAAGAGCTAATGGCACCCTTTTAGTCCTCAAAGAGTAAGATACCTTTTTAAGCCCACACGAGCTAGTGGACCCTTTTAGTCTTTAAAGAGTAGGATGCCTTTTTAAGCCCACATGAGCTAGTCGCACCCTTTTGGTCCTTAAAGAATAGGATGCCTTTCTTAAGCCCACACGAGCTTGTGGCACCCTTTTTGTCCTCAAAGAGGAGGATGACTTTTTTTAAGCCCACACAAATTGGTGGCAGCCTTTTAGTCTTTAAAGAGCAGGACACCTTTTTAAGCCTACACGAGCTGATAACACCCTTTTAGTCCTTAAAGAGCAGGACACCTTTTTAACCCCCCATAAGCTGGTGGTATCTTTTAGTCTTCAAAGAGCAGGATGCCATATGAGCTAGTGGCACCTTTTTAATCCTCAAAGAGTAAGACATTTTTTAAGCCTACACGAGTTGGTGGCACCCGTTTAGTCCTCAAAGAGCAGGTTGCCTTTTTTAAGCCCATACGAGCGGGTGGCATCCTTTTAGTTCTCAAAGAGTAGGACATCTTTTTTAAACCCATATGAGCTGGTGGCACCCTTTTAGTCCTCAAAGAATATGATGCTTTTTTTAAGCCCACATGAGTTGGTGGCACCCTTTAGTCTTCAAAGAGCAGGACACTACTTTTTTAAACCTAACCCTTTAGTCCTCAAAGAGTAGGACACTATTCTTTTAAACCTAACACCCTAGGGGAGGGTAGACCCTACAAAATTCAATCAAACCTCTATCGAATTGCTGCCAATACACTACTTTTATCATAGTAACATATTAATTAAAAATTTATTTCTTTGCAGGTGTTTTGGGGGAGCATCATTCCACCCTAGACAAAATGGTGTCTATTTATTTTTGCCCAGTTTCTAATTCTCAACAACGGTTAAAAAGGGGTAGCTGTAGACACCTTATTTTGTTCGGGCTAGAATTTAGTGACCTAAGGAAATAAAAAGGGGCGAGCAAAAAAAAATTTTTGGAGAGGCTACCTGAGTCATCTTGGTAGGTATGTGAGCTGATTCGAGGAGCCTCAGGTATGTGCAAGCCATGTTAAGTGCATTAGTATTAACATGAGGCTTTTATGTTGCCAAAAATTTGAATGTTCATGTTTAGTATCGATACATCAAGGCAATTTTACCTAGTTCACCATTTTTAGCCTTTGCTCTAATGGACTTAAAACTCGAATTCAATGCGATTTTCATGTCATAAATCGTTAAAAATCATACCAAACTCAGATATTCAGGTTTCTGATCAAATTACAACATTTTTTTTTGTATTTTGGCTAAAATGAAATCAAATAAGGACATTCACATTAATTGATATGAACCCATGGCAACAACCACTTCAAGCTGCTAGCAGGAAACAACTTCTTACTCCATCAGTTGAATTCATCACCAAATTCTAACCACTTTCCCTCCAATCACTTTAGCAACCAATAACCATAACTATGGTTTAAAGAAAAGACCAAAATGCCTTAATTTTTGGCTCGAAAATCTTGCTAATAAAAAGCACAATCAGATCACATCTTAGGGGCTTTTTTTCAGTAGCTTTCAACCTTCCAAACCACTATTCCATTGGAACAAAACAAAAATCCCGTAGCTCCCTAGCACCCCTTAGGAAATACCCCTAAACACTCAGCTTCTTACAACTACATACCTTAAAATTGCCTCCTCTCATACTATAGCCAGCTTCTTCATTCTTCTTTCATTTCTTACTAGTTTATAGCCTAGAAAGGGAATAAATCACACTTACATTGATAGATTCAACAAGCAAAATAGATCTTGCTACTTTATTGGTATATTTTCTTAACCTTGCACTTTTATTTTTTGGTTTTGACATCTACATTTCAGTGAACCCCTCATGTTTTTATGACCATTTTAGGAATTTTTATGTATTTTGTGACTTTGCTTAGGGTAGACTTTAGGATTGTGATGCTATAAGTTTGCCATGTTGCTTTAAAGTGCCACACTACACTTCCATCATTTGTATAACTAATTTTCATGCATTTCTTTGTCATGATTTCATGTTTTAATCATGCATAAACTTAAGCCTAACATGTTCTTAGTATATACATGTATTTGACATCATTTTGCCAAATCTCATGAGCATAATGTAGCATTGAAATTTCAGCACACACATGTTTTGCTATTAGCTTGCATTTTAGCACCATATCATGCTTTCATGACACTACTTTTCATTCATACTTGCTGATCATAGGCACCCTTAGAAATGTGCATATTTTTCACAATTACTTGGTTTCAATGCATGCTTGATAGTTGGTTTAAAATCTAATTTTGCAAACCCCCCAAAGGAAGTTCATGGTACCTATAACAAATGGAGATCACCATGGGCTCAAGATTTCTATCATCAATTATCACATCTTAAGGGTAAATTAAATTAAAAGTTTAGGTCCAGGGTGAAACACACATGTGCATTATGTTTTCCACAACAAAAAGATTTTCTTTTTAAATTTGCTTAAGCCTTGATTTTAGCTTAAAAACATAGTAGTGGTGTGAGGGCTAATGGGTTGTCTCCTTGTCCAAAATTACTCAGAGAGGACGTGGATGAGCTCAGGAAGTCCATAGCACCATTTCTTTGTTGATACAAATGTTTGGATGTCCATGATTAGTGTTTCAACAATAAAAACCAAAAAACCACTCAACCTTCCCCTGTTTTGCATTGGCAGTACTGCAACCTAATCTTGAAAAATCATTTTAAAAATGTAAACAAATATTTTGGCATCTTACGATATTTTTCCTTGAAAGTACACTGAACCAACTTTCCAACGGCACTTTATTCGTCCCCGGATTGAAGATTTAAGATTTTTTGAAGTCTAGCTACCCAAAGTCTTAGGGTTCAGTGAACAACAATTCGTTTGGGTCAATCTGGCCCTTCAAAGGATTTTTCAAGTATTTTTACTAAAAAGTTTACAAAAATTTTTTTCCAGAATGGTATGGCTTGCAATTTAATAATTTCAAATAAGTCTGAAATGATTTTTCAAAATCTGCCATACCAATTCCCCTGCATGCTCTACCTATACTAAAAGAGAACTGACTTAAAGATTTAATTCCAACTAAAAAGAGATTTTTTAGGATTTTTGGAATATTTTTATTTCAATCCTTATCGAGTTACTTATCAACAGTACCTCACTCATTCCAGAGGCCTTTGAATGAACCTATAATAAATTCAGAAATGGGGATAGCATGATGTTATCCCCTATTTTGAGATAAAAATTTGTTTTCATAATTGCCCCGAACCATTTCCCTTGAGATGTTTAAACATCTCCAAGTACAACCAAACTTTAAATCTCAAGTCATTATGCTGAGACCAAGGCTAAAAAAA
>JBBYHO010503951.1:6747-22014 GCA_038382025.1 Adansonia gregorii | reverse complement strand
ACCCTATTTGCTGGAAAATCATTTTAGCATTTAAACCAGCCACCCTATGTCCATCACATTGGCAGCAAGTTGCTCCCAATAGCCACTCTATAGCCACCATGCTGACATCATTATGTCCTTCTTGAGAAATGACTAAAAACACCTCCAAATTGGCTGCAAGATGCTAATATAAATAGACCAATTCTTTCTTAGCTAAAAAAGGTTAGATTCTAGCTTATTTTCAGCTTCCAAAACATATTCCTACATCAAGAAAACTAAAATCCCGTAGCTCTTCACCCACCACCTAAAAATAGCCCCAAAACATTCATTCCCGACCATTGCACATTCTAAAAATACCCTCATCCATACCAGAACCAAAGCCTCATTGTTTCTCTCTTTTGCTTGCTTATAAACAACAAGGAAAAAAGGGAAATTCAAGCCATATCTGCTGTTCCAGGTATTTGGCCAAAAATTAAAGTTTGTTGGTATAACTTCTTACTCTATCATTTGCATTTTTTATTTTTCAGCATCTTCATCATTTTAGTGAGCCCTCCATGTTTCCATCACCCTCCTAGGATTCTCATGCATTATTGTGGCCTTTGGATGTGATAGTTTAGGATTTGGATGCCTTAATGCACCTTTCATGTGCAAAATGCCTCATTTCATCCTCATTATTTTGATAGCTCTTGCTCATTCATTTTATGCTATATCCATGCATCTTGTTATCCTTAATCCATGTATGAATGCCTAACACATTAGAAGTACATTTATACATTAGCTTGCATGAATCATTGTCATTTTTAACATCCATAACATTTTATTGTCACAATGCATAACACTTTCTTGTCACAATGCATAACACTTTCTTTGTCTAGACCATTGGTAAAGTTAGCATCCCCATTCATGTTATGTGCCATCCCTTTGTATGTTTGTTGTCTTTCCCTTGTCACAATGCATGTTTGATGGCTATCAAAAACTCATTTTCAAAAGCTCCCCAAGCTAAGCATATTAACCTCAACCAATGAGGATTAACATGGACTTAGCATTTTCCTTAAAGTTAGCAAAATATCTTAGAGAAAATTAAGTTTTCCAAATCTAAAATCTTGGTTAAATGAGCTCAAATCTTTTGATTTTGCAATGAGGCCTTACACTTGTTCCCAAGATGCTCGTACCTTGTTTTTGAGTCAAAACCTTGAGTGATATGATTGATAGACTGTTTCATCATCCCAAAATACTCCACGGATATGCAAATAAGTTTGTGAAGCTCATGCCACTCTTGCTCTTCAGTTATGAACATTCGAATGTCAATGACACAAATTTGGACCCGTAAACATAAAGAAAATAAGAAATATCCTCTGCTTTACTTTGTCCCCTGCTAGCAACACAACTGTTGCAAATTAAAAAATCACTCTAAAATCCTAAACATTTTTTCATGAATTTTTTGATATTTTTATCTCAAATTTTGTCAAAATACCTTTAAAAAGAGGTCTTGCTCATCCTCGGATCAGTCTGGATGAAAGCATTATGATTTTTCAAATCTAGACTATCCAGAATCCCTAGAGTGAACAAAGTGCATCCTAGTTGGGCCCTTTAAGCCCACCAAATGGTTTTTTCCAAATCCATCCAGCATTTTTCCTAAAATGTTCATGAAATTCCCTTTTTGGAAAGGTATTATTTGCAATTTCTTTATACCAAATGAGTCCGAAATGATTTTTCAAATTTTGACACACCTTGTCCCTCATATGTTCTGCAAGTAGCGAAATTAATCTGAACTTGAAAATTTATTCCCTCAAAAAGTGACTTTTTGGATATCGAGAATATTTTTAGGTTGATCTTCATCGAGTTACCATTTTAACAGTATCTTGTCCACCCTCTAAAGCCTTCAAACCAATTTAGAATAAATTTAAGAAATGGGATAGCGCAATGTTGTCCCCTGTTTTTGGTTACGGTCAAAATTGAGTTATTTTCTTGAATTTTGTCTTGAGACATTCAGATGTCTACGTATCAGCCTGATTAGACTCGAGAACATGCTTTGACCTCCCATAGGCTCGAATCAAGGCACAAACATATTTTACATCCTTACCATCCTCATTCATAATAATTTCTTTTCCCAAAATTTGTCGAAATGCTCACACATTTCCTAAATCACAAAGTTTAGTCTACTTGAGTTTTTTAACTTGACTTCTCTAAAGAGTGTCAGATGTGTCACTTTTGGGGATACTCCAACTCCGAGCTTCCGAAGGGATACTCCAACCCAGTTTTTTAAAATTATCGAGATTGAAAAATCTTCCTTTGTTAAAATGATTTGTCATCCATAGCGATATTCTAACCCCGACCTTTTGAAAGGACACTCTAACCCTGCTTTTTAAAATTGTCAAGATTTAAAAATCCTCCTTTGTCAAAATTATTTGTCATCCATGAGGATACTCCAACCCTGTCTTTCAACTATAAGTAATTTTTTCCCTTTTCCCGAACTTCCGTGAATGTGTCAAACAAATCTCGTTCAATCAAGGAACCCAGATGCATCTCGAAAATTGTTGATTCGGTTATTCCCAGATAATTGATTCCAATTGCAAGATAAATTCTAATAGTCCATCCATTTTCTTTATCATTGCTTTGAATGATCCATGTTATGTTAATTCATTTGTTGCCGTACATGATTTATTTGTGATGATTATTTGCATTGATGTTTTCCAATCATTTCAAATAAAATCGAAAGTAATATTTAGAGTGGGTGTCTCTCCAGTGCCCAAAGTGGAATATTCCATTTTTTAAAGTAAAATCCAGAGGTTGCTTTTATTGAAAATCTCTATATTCCCCATCTCTCTAGGGCGTATAAGAGATTAAATCTTTTTCATCAAAACATGGATTTGTATTTCTCTAAGATTCAGGCATTAAAAGGGGTTATATCGACATAATGAAGAGTTAAGATCAAAAGAATCAAAACTGAGATAAAACATAGCTAGTAAGAGGCTGATTTCAGGCGTCGCGAAAAGGTTCATACCTCATCGTGCATAACCAACTCCCAAACCTAAACGATGAATCTTTGCACTACGTAGACCACGGGATCGATGTTTTGAGTTTCGTAACTCAAAACATAGGTTTCAAAAGGCATCTGGTCATGCCTAGCCTGAAATAATCAGTGGCGACTCCAAGCATTGGCCATTTCATGATGGCCGTCTGAGACCAATAAGTTGAGCAATTCATCTTATGGTCCCCCTCACTATGTTATAAGTTGAGAATCTGTACATTCTCGTTTTCAACACATTGCAAAGAAAAAGTCTCAATCAAGAAGACATTCCAAGTCAAAAAAATATTTTAATTTGTACGCACCGATAGATCTGCGAAGATCCACCTTGGGGTACGTTGCGACAAGCATTTAGTGATTTCATGTAATTACACATTATATTTTGTTAATATTATAAGGGTGTTTCTTTATCCATAAGATTTCATTATATAATTATTATAAATATTTTGTATAGATAAAGCTCATGAAATACATTGGCCTTGCAAGCGAATTGTAAAGAATTACAATTATGACATCTCTATACATTAAAATTGTGTTTTTAAAAACATTTTTAGTCATCGTATTATCAAGATAAGGCATTGATGATGCACAAAAACTAACATATGTAAGCCTCTATGAATGTGGTCCATGCAACTTATCTCATAAGTTGAAGTATAGAGATACTTGGGGACATCATATTGGGTGCTTGTTATGGTAACAAGTTCATTGAACATAACTTGCTATGAGACTTTCATTTGGTATTTCACTTAAGCGTCTATGGAAACACCCTTATGTATCTATAGTATAAGTGATCTTTAGGCCTGTGACACTAAGTCATCTCAAACCAAGAGCATCATGCTTTAATTCCATCACTAACGTGTCCACAGCAGATGGATGTTGATGGCAAGATGGTTTGGGGTATGGCTTGAATCATCTAGTAGGTAAATGAGTACTCAAGAGAGGGTTCATCACCCCCAGTGATATGAGGGACATATCTCGCATATACTTAGGCTATGTTAACTCAAAGTCCTTGGCCAAGGTAATACTAATTATACAGTTAACTCATAGAGGTTGCATACTAATGTGGAATAAACTAAGAGTAGACACTAAATCATACTCTTGCTAATTTGAGAATATATGATGAAAGGATATTTATTACACTAAGATACTGAACACTAAAAGTCTTGTCAAAACCATATTGACACTCTTTACTTGTTAGGTGGTAATGATGCATTGCTAGATGTCAATCTTGGTTTATAAGTATAAAATATTTTATTTTATATTTATTGCTAATATGATGGGTGCTTAATGGGTCTAACACATACATGTGATTAGTAAAAATTAAATTGAGACTGGGTTTATATGTCTAAAATAAGTAATGGTTACTTAGGCCAAATTAGAGTGAGTTCATGTAGGTTGGGAAAATTATAATTTTTAAAAAATTAAAATTTTAAACCATAGCTATATATGCCTATGTTAGCTATCCTTTGTACTTAATTTTTGGTATTGAAATCTGGCCAAAGGAGACCAAAATAAGTTTGAGTGATATCCTCCTGCAATCCTTGTGGAAGATTATGCCAACCTCTTTGTAAGATGAGGAAAATTTATTTTCTTTTTGATTTTTGAATCCATGTCTTTGAAGTGTAAAAGAAGTTTTATTGAAACTTAAGCTTCTAGCACGATTCCCAGCAACAAAGTTTCTTCCTTATTAAAGGTTTTTAGAGTTGTGTGGATAACCATTAGAGGCTCGACACTTGGACAACTATGGTTTACAACAACCGGCTTGATGTATGTGTTCTTGGATGATGGAATTGCTAAAAAACTACTCAAGACTAAGGTATGTTTGAATCTTGAATAGCTCTTTAGTTTTTTTATCTTAAAGATTAGTCAAGATCATACAAGACGGTCCTGATTAAGGAGTCTCAGATTAGTTTCTTGATTTACTTTCCCTGCTATGTTTATAAATTATTTTATAAATTTTTGTAATGTAATTACTTGCTGGCCCGAGACTTCCTATAATGTGATCAAGAACATAAATCTTTAGAGCACATTCTCTTTTTTTATCTTTTTGTGGAGGTGGTGCCTGAAGGTTTTTCTTGCTTCAAAAGATGGCGGGATGAAGTTGTGGTCTCCTCTCCTAAATTTGGTTCTTTCAGAATGGAAAAGCTTATTTCTTTTCTTTGTGAGGACATTTGAAGGCTTGGAATGAGTTTGTTTTTTAAGGGAATTCAAGGGATCCCACTTTGATTTGGATTAAGGCTACTTAAAAGCTCTATGTATTCATTTCACAAGATTTAATCATTTCCATAGGTTCTTTTTCTAGGAGTTGGTGTTTAGCTATGCACGGATATGTAATACAGGTACAACATGATATGGTAATTTTTAAAAAATGAGGAAATGGGCACGATAGAACATAGCAATAAAAAAAATTTTAATAAATTTTTTATGTAAAAATACTTTATGTAAAAGTAAATATTGATTCTTTTCATTGAAATATAATCAATATTGTACAAGACAATTTTAATTTTTTTCAAATATATGTGAAACAAATTCAATTAATTATTATTATTTTAAACAAATTAAATATAATACTATTCCACAACATTTATTCGATAAACTAAAAGCTTAATGATATATTAAAGTAAAAATAATAAAAATATATATAAAACCAAACAAATGGTAGACCTTGCCACATGGAATATTTTCTCTCAACTTCACCCCTTCCCCATCTTCTTCTTTCCTCATCTTCAATAGACTCTCCAACTCTTCATCCTATTTTCTCTCAAAGAGTCATTCTTCTCTTTTTACCTTTTTTGATTTTTTTTATCAAAAGCAACTGTTTCTTGTCTCTTTTTTCATCACATCTGTAATTCTATGTTCATGCATGCTTTATTGCTCTATGTTTAAAGTAGCTATTGCAAACTCTGAATTTTTCTTTGTATTATACCTCCATGAATGACGACCGCATAACCATCCCTGATCCACTGTTCCTATGAACGGGCAATTGCCAGACAATAACATAAAGGTGATCGTAAACCACACTTGACAGTGATGTGACCTCTCCGACAATGACTTAAATGCGGAGTTGACATTCACTGAATGGTGACCGACTGACTGAACCAACCACTTGGCATCATAGCCTGACACCTAGCTCAGCGTTGGTCACATCACCACCAAATCATCTGACACAATATCCCCAAACAAATCCTATAAAAGGGGCAAACATGCTCACAGGTATGCATTCCACTCTAAGAAAATATATATACAATATTACATCAAACACTTCTCTGACTTAACCATTGGAGAGGGCCCCCAGAGTCAAACTCTGGCATCCTTCTAATTCTCTCTGTGTTGCAGGGTTTTGCCTAGCTTTTGGTACCAACGAAGCAAACTTCAACCATCGGCGCTGTATATGGGAAAGTAATCGAAAAAAGACCATAGCCGATCAGAGTGCTGACATCCCACAAAACACTTCGTCATCGCCCAAAGTGACAAACCGTCTCAAAATTTTGGTAGCCCCAGCAATACCAAGCTCATCAAACATCCAAACATCCCACGTACCCATCTCACTACCTTCATGGCTGTCTCAGTCGCCACTAGCGTACTATCAAAACCTACTGGGGTTGATCCCACCACTGGCCACCTCCATCCCACACCCTGACCAAGCCGCTGGCCCCAGTGCTACGGTCCCAGCAACCGTTGTCACTATAAACACCCTACATGCACCATTCGACACCCCATTACCCCCTTCGCTCAATTCAGTACACTTACACCACCTAGTCAGCCAGACTACCATGCGCATTACCAAGCGCAATTTCAAGCCATCGCTACTTAACTGGCCGTCATCCAACAATCCCAGATCCAGTTGGCACAACTCGTCAACTCCCAAATCAATCGCCAAAACACGCAACCTATTGATCGCCTAAACCAACACATGGCAAATAACCCGAACTCAGACATACAGGAACGGCATGTTACAACTGACTAGGCCACCTACCCGGTGGTAGAGGAAAGCTCCTGCTCCATGCCGATTCCATAGTAAATGATGCAAGAAACTTCCCATCATACTAGCGGGCATCACACGTTGGGTTCGACTTTAGATCTCACCCAACAGGTAGCAACCTAGAAATAGGAGATCAAGGATCTTTGTGAACTGTGGAGAGACAACTGGGAATGGTTAACTGAGGAACACAACCCTCCCTCGCATGACATCCGCCAAGTGTACGTCCCTCGAAAAGTCAAGCTCTCCCTCGACACTTATGATGGTAAAACTGATCCAGCCGATTATCTAAATTATTTTTGTGCTTTCCACAACCTGTGCGACGTGTCGGATGCCATCCAGTGTCGTATCTTTCCGACGACGATTCAAGGGCCCACATGGACCTGGTGGTACTCCTTGAACCTAGGGTCTATCACCAATTTTGACAAACTGGGAAGACATTTCCTTGCCCATTTTAGTAGTTGCAGAATAGCCGCCAGAATATCTGCCAGCTTAATGGCGAACAAGCAAAACCATGATGAGACAATTCATAATTACCTCAAGCATTTCAACGTAGCAGCCATGGAGGTCTGAGACCTGAATGACGAATGGGCCATCTAAGCCTTCACAACTGGCATCCACCATAAGTACCTAAAGTATGCTTTGATGAACACCCAACCCATGAAGCTGTACTAGCTTTACGAGAAGGCACAGAAATACACGAAAGTCGAGGAAATAGAAATCATGAGTCTGGAAACAAAAATCTAAGACTGTAAGCAAAAAAGAGGTCAAGGATTGAAGCCTAATTGGTTAGCCAACTGCCCAGGCAATTGGCCCCAAAAGGAGGTGCCAGCTACTACATCACCACAAAGCCCCACTAGGAAATGAACATGGCTCGTTTTGTACGTGAAATATGAGTCCTACACACCTCTGACGGCTCCGAGATCTGAAATTCTCAATGGCATAATGAAAAAAGGGCTTCTAGAGTGACTGCCTCCAATGAAAAGCGATCGTAGCAGACGTGACCCTAAGAAGTGATGTAACTTTCACAACGACATCGAGCATGCCACCGAAGATTGATTTAGCTTGAAAAATGCCATCGAATCACTGATAAGGAAGGGGGCGATTAAGCCATTTGTTAAGAAAGAACCACATGCCAAGCATTGCACACGATCCCCGAATAAGTGCCGGGAGACCTCACTCAAATGACCTACCGTTGGCACCATAAACATGATCGTAAGTCTGGCAGAGACTTGGGTGGTTAGTAAGTCAAAACATAAGTCCCATCTTCGCTCTGTAATGGTGATCGACATGGCACCCAAGCATGTTAAGCAAACGAATTGGGTGATCCATTTTGACGATGATGACTCATACCTTTTATCTGATCACGGAAACAATCCCATCATTGTCTTCGCCACCATAGGCAATTACCAGGTCCACAGGATCCTTATTGATGACGAAAATGCTATGGAAGTTCTGCGGTGGGATGCTTTCTTTCGCATGGGCTTTACTGCAGGCGACCTGACCCCGTCATCCCCAATATATAGATTCACCAACCAACCAACCAATACCCGTTAAGGGGATGATCATGCTCCTACTAACTATAGGTGACAGGGAACACACTGTGAATGCTTTGGTCGACTTCCTTGTTGTCGACCAGCCTTTTACTTACAATGCAATCATTGGCCACCCATTGATGAAAAAGATAAAAATGGTCACCGCGGTCTACTGCTTGACGGTTAAATTCCCTGCACCAATAGGGATTGGATATATGCGTTCTGACCAATGAATCACATGCCAATTCCACATGTTATCAATTGGATTAGCCATACGCTAGCCAGCAAAAATCCATGACAATTCTTTTGGACTGTCAGTTCACACTATTACGCCTGCACAACCAGAAGCAATCAACTTGGAGCAACTAGACGCCAACGATGGTTTCCACAACCAGAAGCCTCAGCCTGCTGAAGATACTGAAAAACTGACCCTTTATTATTCGGATCCAGAGTTGGCTGTCAGCATCGGCTCTTCTCTTGATAATCAAGAAAGGCACCTCCTCGCAAAATTTTTTAGAAAGAACGTTGACGTATTCACTTGGTCCGCAGTTGACATGCCTGGCATTGATACGACCTTCATCATACGCTAACTCCATGCGGACCCACGGGCCTTACCCGTCAAACAAAAAAGTGTAAATTTGCTTCAAAACGATTCCAATCGATACGAGAAAAAGTTGATAAGTTACTACTAGCCAATTACGTCAAAAAAGTAAAATACCTTGACTGGCTGGCTAATGTAGTCATGGTCAAGAAGGCCTCGGGGAAATGGCAAATGTGTGTAGACTTCACCAATTTAAATAAAGCCTACCCAAAAGACAGTTACCTTTTCCCCAGTATTGATCCACTGATTGACACATCAACAGGCCACAAACTCTTAAGTTTCATGGACGCCTTCTCAAGGTACAACCAAATCAAGATGGACCCCTGCAACCAAGAAAAGATGGCATTCATCATAGAAGATGATACCTTTTGCTATCAAGTCATGCCATTTGGCTTGAAAAATGCAACCGCCACATATCAACTCGTGGTCAACAAGCCTTTCAAAGGACAAATCAGGCGTTCAATGGAAATTTATGTGGATGACATACTCGTCAAAAGCCCTTCTCTTCACCAACACCTCAGTGACTTTTCAGAGACATTCAACATACTCTGTAAGTATAAAATGAAACTTAAACCTTTAAAATGTGTGTTTGGTGTGTCCACAAGAAAATTTTTGGGCTTTATGATCTCCTCCAGAGGCATTGAAGCTAATCGTAAAAAAATTAGTGCAATCATACAAATGGGCCTACCACAATCAACAAAAAAAATGCAACGTCTGATGGGGCGAGTATCAGCACTCAACTATTTTATCTTTAAATCTGTAGAGAAATGTTTACCATTCTTCAGGCTTCTTAGGAGGGCAACCAGATACCAATAGACTGAAGAGTGCCAACAGTCGTTCAACCAGCTCAAACAATACTTAAGCACTCCCTCATTGCTCGTCAGTCCAAAGCATGGAGAACCGCTTTTTGTCTACCTCATCGCGTCAGATGAAATTATTGTCGTTGTCTTAGTCCGCGAAAAATGAGGGCAGCAGTATCCTGGTCACTACGTTAGCTGGTCACTATAAGCTGGCAAACTTCATTACAGTAAGCTGAAAAAATTGGCTTTTGCACTCGTCATTACAGCTAGGAAGCTAAGGCAATACTTTTAGGTGCACCCAATCACTGTCCTCACTAATCAGCCTCTTAAAGACATCCTCCTCAAAGTTGACTCTACAGGATGACTCGTTCGTTGAAGTATCGAACTTAGTGAATTTGGACTCACCTATAATCCTTGAAAAACCATCAAAGCGCAGGCACTTATCGACTTCATCGTCGAGTGTTCTTTTTTGGAATCTCAAGACAAATCACTAGAACCTACCCAACCCGACAATCATATTAGCACTCCTAGTCACCTACCCCCAAGCATCAAAACCAACAGGTGGCATATTTTCATTGATGGTTCTTCTGGCAAGGCAAAAGGTGGAGTTGGAGTATTACTAGTCGATCTCCAAGGTTACGAGTGGTAATAAGGCCTCTTATTTCAGTTCACCACCCCTAATAATACAGCCGAATACGAGGCCTTAATCGTTGGCATAAAGTTGGCCAAAGCACTGGGCGCCAATCATTTAACCACCCACACGGACTCTCAACTCATAGCTAGCTAGGTAAACGGTCTATACGATGTCAAGGACGAACTACTCACCAAATACCACAAGGTTGTCGCCACCCTTTCCCAACAATTTGCCCGTATCACCATCAAACAGATACCCAGACGGGATAACTTAAGGGCTGACGTTCTGTCGAAACTGGCTAGCGCCATCGATATCTCCACTATGGGAAAAATTTTTCTCGAAAGCCTCTCAGTACCTAGCTATGATAAATACGTACATCACATTACGAATGACATTGAAGACAACTTGATGACGCTAATTATTTTCTTTATCAAGGATAACCAAACTCCAACCGATCCGGTACAGAGAACGAGATTGGAAAAATGAGCATCCATGTTCATAATTCTTAACGACTTTTTATATAAAAAGTCCTTCACTCTTCCATTACTTCAATGCCTTAACCCTACCAAGGCAACTTACGTCTTGAAAGAGATACATGAAGGCATCAATGGAAACCACCTTGGCGGGCGGTCACTGGCCCTTAAGGCCTTGCGACAAGGCTTCTTCTGGCCCACAATGAGAAAGGATGCTATTGTACTTGTAAAAAAATGTGACAAATGCCAATGCTTCGCCCTATTCCCAGACAACCAGCCAAGGTGCTTAAACAAATCTTTAATACTTAGCCGTTCTGTGTCTAGGGTGTAGATATATTGGGTCCATTCCTTATGGCGACCGCTCAGAGGAAATTTTTGTTGGTCACCTGCGACTACTTCACAAAATGGGTCGAAGCTGAGCCAGTCGCCACCATCACTGCCCGAAACATGGAAAATGTCATTTGGCGTTACATCATTTGCCAATTTGGAGTACCCCATGTCATTGTAGCAGACAATGGCAAGCAACTAATAGCTGACACATTCCATAATTTTTGTTCACGCTTTAACATCAACCTTATCCACACATCTGTCCCCCACCCTCAATCAAACAGCCAAGTTGAATCAATGAATAAGAACATCCTACATCCTCTGAAGAAGAAATTGGATAACGCAAAAGGCGCATGGGCTGACAAAACACCTGGTATAATTTGGGCAATTTGGACAACTGAAACTCAGGTGATCGAAGTTACTCTTTTCAGCCTTGTTTATGGAACGGAGGTTGTCATACCCATCGAAATGGGGATACACAGTTCATGCACTGTATACCCTGACTCAGAGCTCAATTTTGAACATATCAAAGCTAACCTTGACCTACTCGAGGAAGCCAGAAAAAATGCCACAATCCACATGGCTGTCTGAGCATAACAGGTTAACCGACATTATAACCGTCGAGTTTGCAATCGCTAATTCCAGGGGGGTGACCAAGTCCTCCAAAACTGTGAAGCTAGTCGACCAGTAGGAGAACGAATAAAGCTATCCCCAAACTGGGAAAGACCTTATCAAGTTAGCCAAGTTTTAGGCTTTAGCGCTTACAAGCTAACCGCATTAGATGGATGTCCCATCCCTAGCACGTGGAACACCGTCCATCTAAAGAAATATTATTTATAAGTGTGTCCGCTACAAACACCTATGGTCGCCACTATAGACCTCTAACTTACAAGACACTTCATATATCAAACAACTCCTAATTGCTATAACGCAATCGCCGCCAATGAACAACTCTTAATTGCTAAAGAGTAATCATTGCTAAGGCACTATTCTTAATTGCAACGGCGTAATCACCGCCAAGGCACAACTCTTAATTGTAATACAGCAATCGTCGCCAAGGCATAACTTTACAATGCAATTGCGTTAAGGCACAACTTGTAATTGCTACAAAGCAATCGCTACCAAGGCACAACTCATAACTGCTACAAAAGTATCACCGCCACGGCACAACTCTTAATTGTTATGACAATCACCATCATGGCACAACTTATTATTCCTACAAGTGCACTTACTATCTTCTAAATGCAACAAAAGCACCACAATCTCAAAAAACAACAAACTACAACAAAACAAATTACGAAAACATAAGCAATAAGAATTTACACAAGTCATACACATAAAACAAAATCTTTATTCAATCATAGGTCATTTACAAAATATTCTTTACAAGCTAAACCACTACTCATCCCTAGTCGATGAGACGGACTGAGCACTAGCCTCATCACCAAACTCCCCCTACTTAGACTCCTCAGCCGTTGGAGTAATCAGGGTTGCATCTCTCGACTGCCTTGCATCCACTTCTTGCTGAGTAGGAAATAAGATGTTAAAGTCTTTAGAAGGCGTATATAGGCACCCTAAATCAATCACTCGCAAGTCCAGAGGCCCTCGAAATAACTGGACCCCATACATCGTGCTAGAACGATATGAACCCATAGTAGCAAAAAGTTTGTCGAATATCTCTTCTTGCTACTTCTTTAACTTATCCTAGTGACGAGCCTCGAGATTGCCAAGATGACCCTCTAACTCAACCATTCTTGACTTAGCAGAAGCTAGTTTCGTATCGCGTTCCTCCAATTTTCTTATGGACTCAGCAGCAATCATTTTTGCCTTCTCACCTCTCAACAGCAGTTTGGCTATCTTCATTATCTTCTTTTCCTCGATCTCCTTCAAAGATGCCTCTAGCTTGGCATTCAGCTCCTTCTACTTCCCAACTTGAACGTCCAGCTACGCTATCTTAGACGGTTGAAGGTTGAACTTCTCTTGCCGCTTTGCCATCTGGCAAGTATACGCCGTCTGGCAGTAAAGTGCCTCCACCAGCCCCAACATGGCAACATTCAGATTTTGAGCTAGAATCCTCCTCGATAACATCTCCCAGTCAGTGGTCGCCATACCTTTCATCACCTACCTCAAGGCTGTCTCAAAGTCTGGCACCCACCCATTTCGCAGAATGCTAAGACCAATTGAACTAGGCATGCCACAGCTCACTCGCAGCCTTTTTGATGTGGTACTCTGCTGCAAAGCTACCCCAGGCACTGGCCCACCATTCGACCCAACCGTCTCTACCGCAGGCTGAGAAACGGGCACTGCAGCAGCCATCACAGAAGGCATCGACATAGCAGTCTTTTGGCGATCAGCCAATGCTGCACCAATAGAAATACCCACCTCAGCATCAGTTCGTTCACCCACATTTCTCTTTCCTCATCTTTGACAGGCAGTCGCCCTCTCTGCAGCAGCCTGCCTAGTTGCTCACTCTGCCAACGTAACCTGAATCGTGTCTTTCTTGCACAACAAATAATATACCCAGGTCAGTAGCATCATACATATTTCCATGCTTACGAGTGACTAGAACAAATACCCTCTTCCATCCCCTAATTTGATTGACGATTGCCATCATTCTCACTATTCGCCAGCTCCTCACTACTCACTCCTAAACTGTCTTCCATATTATAAACTACTAACTCCCCAGCCCTTTCCCCTTCTTCCGCATCTTCTATTCTTTTATCTGCTACATGTTCCTCTACGAACGAAAACAACACATATCAGCACCTTTGCACACCAAACACACAGGCCAATCTCACACTTAAAGAAACTCAATTCATATCAAACCTCTCTGATGTCGCAATAAACATCGTCGCCTCTGTTGTCCAACAAGACACACTAGCCCTTCTGGCAGATCCTCTAAATCTCAATGCAGGCACTCTCTTTGGGTGTTGCGAAACGTTAAGTATACTCTGCTGCTCATGCATCCGCCTCTAAATTAGAGTACCTGGTCCTTTTCCATGGCCTCCATGCCAATCCTCTTGTTATTGGCTCTCGACCTCTTGCTTTATTGTATCGAAAAACCCCATTTCATGCCTGTCTTTTCTGTCACCATAAAAAATTGGTCCTGCCGCTTATATGCATTTGATGGTAGGTCGACCACCATCTTACCCCCTCTCTTTATTGCAAATAATAAAAACAAGGCTCACCCTATTTCAAAAATAAAGCTCCTTCACCACCTCAATTGATAGTCGCCACCCCTTCTCCTTACAAAGCAAAAAATAAGTCAGAAGGATTGCCCAACTATTCAGTTTCAACTGGTTTGGCGAGAAATTACATGCTTTCAGCAGTTCACAGAAGAAGGGCTTCAGAGGAAGGTGGAAGCCAGCCTTAAAAATATGCAGGTAGAATGCCACACTGTTCCCTTAGGTAAATATCGCTCGCTGTAGTGGCCCCGACTCCATGATCTAGTACATCTCTAGATCCACCCTCTATCATACATTCACCACCATATCACCTGTATATTCACCAAACCGACATGCATGTCCACAGCCTCGGTGTCTACCTCGACGATTGCCTCTTCAACTACATCCCTGACAACCATCTCCCCATCCTCACCGCCACTCGACCCTGTCTCCTTATTATCACCACTTTGTTCGATGCCACTCCTCTCGTTTCTTCATCCTTTTCCTCTAAAACAACACCATCAGACATCTCCCCCTAGGTCAAATGCCCTACTATCGCCCTCACCACCTTACCCACTTCCTCCAATCTACCCTTTCTTGCCACCGACTTCACCAATAGCCTTCTTCCCCATACCATGAATTGTAAACCCATCAACTCAAAAATATAAAAAAAGGGGCCACAAGAACTCACCAGCACTAACCAACCAAAGAATCTCACTTTTTGCAATGCTTCTACTCGCACCTCCA
>JBBYHO010503941.1:8874-22017 GCA_038382025.1 Adansonia gregorii | reverse complement strand
AAAAAAATGATGTAAACTATACTCAAACCTGAACCCAAACTCGAACCCGAATTGGCCCGAACTCGGATTGGCCCAAACCTGAATCGGCCCGAACCCGAATGAGTTCGAACCCGAATGGACCCGAACCCAAAAGAATCCGAACCCGGATGGACCCGAACCTGAATCAACCCGAACCTGAAAAAATTTGAACCAAAAATGACCCATCCCGAACCCGCCCGATTGACACCTCTAATTGCGAATGTCATGAGGAGGTTTGTAGCTCATCATGCGTAACCAACTCCCAAACTTAAACGGCGAATCTTTGTATTAAGTAGATCATGGGATTGATGTTTCGAGTTTTGTAACTCAAAACATAGGTTTCAATAGGGATTCGATCATGCCCAACTCTAAATGATCGGTGCTGACTCCAAACGTTGGCCATTTCATGATGGTCATCCGAGACTAATAAGATGAGTGATTCATCTTATGGACCCTTTCACTGTACCATAAGTCAAGAATCCATACATTCTCGTTTTCATCACATCGCCAAAGAAAAGTCTCGGTCAAGAAGATACTTCCAAGTCAGGAAAATATTTTAAGTCATGCGCACCCATGTATCCGCGAGGATCCACCCCGGGGTAAGTTACGATAATTGGGCCCCACAAATTCATTATAGTCATTGGGATAAATGAATTGATGCTTTAGTTTCATAAGAAAAACTTTACTTCCCACCATTTTTTAAACTCAAAGTTCGCTTGCCAATTGGGATAAACATGGATTCATATAATAATATACTTTTTTTTTCATGGTTGGGCTCCACAAATTCATTCTCATCATTGGGATAAATGAATTAATGCTTTGGTTTCATAAGAAAAATTATCCTTCTACCATTTTAAGAATTAAAGTTCGTCCATCGACTTGGACAAACATAGATTCACGTAATAATCTCCTTTATTTTCATGATTAGGCATCATAAACACATTTTATTCATTGGAATAAATGATATTATAGCTTTGGTTTCATCAAAAAAATTCTCTTTCTACCATTTTTAGAATTAAAGTTTGTCTTTAAATTATGATAAACACGGATTCACATAATAATTTCCTTTCTTTTAATGATTGAGCACCAAAAATTTTTTCTTCTTATTGGTATAAATGAATTAATGATTTGGTTTTATAAGAAAAACTTCACTTCCCACTTTTTTTAAAATCAAAGTTCATCTATCAATTGGGGTAAACAGGGATTCACATAATAATCTTCTTTCTTTTAATGATTGGGCACCATAAATTCATTCTCTTCATTAGGATAAATGAATTGATTCTTTGGTTTCATAAGAAAAACTTCACTTCCCACCATTTTTAGAATCAAAGTTCATCTATCAATTGGGATAAACACAGATTCATGTAATAATCTCCTTTGTTTTCATGATTAGGAACTGTAAACACATTCTCCTAGTTAGGATCAATGACAATAATGCTTCAGTTTCATAAGGAAAGCATCTCTTTCTACCATTTTTACAATTAAAGTTCATTTATCAATTAGGATAAAAGCAGATTCACATAATAATCTTTTTTCTTTTAATAATTGGGTGCCATAAATTCATTCTCCTTATTAGGATAAATGAATTGATGCTTTGGTTTCATAGGAAAAACTTCACTTCCCATCATATTTTAGAATCAAAGTTCATCTTTCAGTTGGAAAAAATATGGATTCACATAATAATCTCTTTTCTTTTCATGATCAGGCACCACAAATTCATTCTCCTCATTAGGATAAATGAATTGATGCTTTGGTTTCATAAGAAAAAGTTCTCTTTCTACTATTTTTAGAATTAAAGTTCATCCGTCAATTTAGGCAAATGCAGATTTACACAATAATCTTCTTTTTTTTCATAATTAGGCACCATAAACACATTTTTCTCATTGGCATAAATGATTTTGACGCTTTGGTTTCATAAGAAAAACTTCTCTTTCTACCATTTTTAGAATTAAAGTTTATCTTTTAATTGGGATAAACACAGATTCATATAATAATCTTCTTTTATTTAATGATTGGGCACCACAAATTCATTCTCCTCATTAGTATAAATGAATTGATGCTTGGGTTTTATAAGAAAAACTTTACATTTCACCATGTTTTAGTATCAAAGTTCATTTATCAATTAGGATAAATATGGATTCACATAATAATCTCTTTTCTTTTAATGATTAGACACATAATTTCATTCTTCTTATTGGGATAAATAAATTGATGCTTTGGTTTCATAAAAAAAATCACTTCCCACCATTTTTAGAGTCAAAGTTTGTCTGTCAATTGGGATAAATACGGATTTATATAAGAATCTCCTTTGTTTTCATGATTAGGAACCATAAACACATTCTCCTAATTTGTATAATGACATTGACACTTTGTTTTCATAAGAAAAGCTTCTCTTTCTACCACTTTTACAATTACAGTTCATCTATCAATTGGGATAAAAATAGATTCACATAATAATCTCTTTTCTTTTAGCAATTGAGCACCACAAATTCATTCTCCTCATCGGGACAAATGAGTTGATGCTTTTGTTTCATAAGAAAAACATCACTTTCCAATCTTTTTTAGAATCAAAGTTCATTTGTCCATTGGGATAAACATGAAATCACATAATAATCTCCTTTCTTTTCATGGTTAAGAACCACAAACTCATTCTCCTCATTAGAATAAATCATATAGATGCTTTGGTTTCATAAGAAAATTTCTTTTTCTATCATTTTCAGAATTAATGTTTGTTCATCGATATGGATGAATACGGATACACATAATAATCTCCTTTCTTTCATGATGCGGAACCATAACCATATTCTCCTAATTAGGATAAATGACACTAATGCTTTGGTTTCATAAGAAAAAACTTCTATTTCTACCATTTTTACAGTTAAAGTTCTTCTGTCAATTGGAATAAACATGGATTGACATAATAATATCTTTTCTTTGAACGATTGGGCACCTCAAATTCTACTCCTTATTGGAATAAATGAGTTGATGCTTTGGTTTCATAAGAAAAAATTCTTTTTTTACCATTTTTAGAATTAATGTTTGTCCATCGATTTGGACAAACATGGATCTCATAATAATCTTCTTTCTTTTCATGAAAAGGAACAATAAACGTATTCTCCTAATTAAGATAAATTACATTGATGCTTTGGTTTTATAAGAAAAGCTTTTTTTTCTATCATGTTTACAACTAAAGTGTGACTGTTAATTGGGATAAACATGGATTCACATAATAATCTCTTTTCTTTTAACGATAGGGCACCTCAAATTCATTCTACTCATTGGGATAAATGGATTGATGCTTTGGTTTCATAAGAAAAACTTCACTTCTCGCCATTTTTTAGAATCAAAGTTCATCTATCATTTGGGATAAACATGGATTCATGCAATAATCTCTTTTTTTTCATGATTGAGTGCAATAAGCCCGTTCTCCTCGTTGGGATAAATGATGTTGATGCTTTGGATTCATAAGAAAAACTTCTCTTTCTACCATTTTTAGAATTAATATTCATTTTTCAATTTGGATAAACACAGATTCACATAATAATCTCATTTCTTTTCATGATTGGGCATTATAAACACATTCTCTTCATTGGGATAAATGATATCGAAGCTTTGGTTTCATAAGAAAAACTTCTATTTCTACCACTTTTAGTATTAAAATTCATCTTTCAATTGGGATAAACACAGATTCGCAAAATAATCTCCTTTTATTTCATGATGAGGAACGATAAACATATTCTCCTAATTGGGAGAAATGACATTAATGTTTTGGTTTCATAAGAAACATTTCTCTTTCTACCATATTTACAATTAAAGTTCATCTTTCAATAAGAATAAACACGGATTGACATAATAATCTCCTTTCTTTTAACGATTGGGCACCTTAAATTCTTCTTCTAATTGGGATAAATGAATTGATGCTTTGGTTTCATAAGAAAAACTTCTCATCCTACCATTTTTAAAATTAATGTTTATCCATCGATGTTGACAAGCACGATTCAGATAATAATCTTTTTTCTTTTCATGATAAGGAACCATAAACATATTCTCCTAATTGAGATAAATGACTTGATATTTTGGTTTCATAAGAAAAGGTTCCCTTTCTACCATTTTTACAATTAAAGTTTACCTGTCAACTGGGATAAACATGGATTGACATAATAATCTATTTTCTTTTAATGATTGGGCACCTCAAATACTTCTCCTTGTTGGGATAAATGAACTGATGTTTTGGTTTCATAAGAAAAATTTCTCTTTCTTCTATTTTGAGAATTCATGTTTGTCCGTCGATTTGGACAAATGCAGATTTAGATAATAATCTTCTTTCTTTTCAAGATGAGAAACCATAAACATAGTTTTCTAATTAGGATAAATTGCATTGATGCTTTGGTTTCGTAAGAAAAGCTTCTCTTTCTACCATGTTTACAATTAAAGTTCGTCTGTTAGTTGGAATAAACATGGATTCACATAATAATCTTTTTCCTTTTAATGATAGGGTACCTCAAGTTCATTCTACTTTCTAGGATGAATGAATTGATGCTTTGGTTTTATAAGAAAACTTCACTTCCCTTTATTTTTTAGAATCAAAGTTCATCTGTCAATTTAGATAAACATGGATTCATGAAATAATCTCATTTCTTTTCATGATTCGGTGCCATAAACACATTCTCTTCACTGAGATAAATGATAATGATGCTTTGGTTTCATAAGAGAAACTTCTTTTTCTGTCATTTTTAGAATTAATGTTCGTCCGTCAATTTCAACAAACACAGATTCACATAATAATCTTCTTTCTTTTCATGATTGGGTACCATAAATACATTTTTCTCATTGGGATAAATGATATTGAAGCTTTGAGTTCATAAGAAAACTTCTATTTCTACCATTTTTAGTATTAAAGTTCATCTTTCAATTGGGATAAACACAGATTCACATAATAATCTCATTTTTTTTAATGATTGGGCACCATTGGGATAAATGAATTGAAGCTTTGGTTTAATAAGAAAAACTTCTCTTTCTACCACTTTTAGAATTTAAGTTCATCTTTCAATTAGGATAAATACAGATTCACATAATAATCTTTTTTCATTTAATGATTCGACACGACAAATTCATTCTCCTCCTCATTTGGATAAATGAATTTATGCTTTGGTTTCATAAGAAAAACTTCACTTCTCACCATTTTTTAGAATAAAAGTTCATCTATTAATTGCCATAAATACGGATTCACATAATAATCTCCTTTCTTTTAATGATTAGGCACCATAAATTTATTCTCCTCACTGGGAAAAATGAATTGGTACATTGGTTTCATAAGAAAAAATTCACTTTCTACCATTTTGAGAATTAAAGTTCATCCGTCGATTTGGATAAATGTAGATTTACATAATAATCTCCTTTCTTTTCATGATTGGGCACCATAAGCACATTCTCCTCATTAGAATAAATGATATTATGGCTTTGGTTTCATAAGAAAAACTTATCTTTCTACCATTTTTAGAATTAAAGTTTATCTTTTAATTACGCTAAACATGAATTACATAATAATTGCCTTTCTTATAATGATTGGGCACCATAAATTCATTCTCTTCATTGGTTTAAATGAATTGAAGCTTTGATTTCATAAGGAAAAATTCTCTTTCTACCACTTTTGGATTTTGAGTCCATCTTAAATTGAGATAAAGATGGATTCACATAATAATCTCCTTTCTTTTAAAGATTGCACAACGCAAATTCATTCTCCTCATTGGGATAAATGAATTGATGCTTTGGTTTCATAAGAAAAACTTTACTTGCCACCATTTTTTAAAATCGAAGTTCATCTTTCAATTAGGATAAACGTTGATTCACCTAATAATCTTCTTTCTTTCATGATTGGGCACCATAAACACATTCTCCTCATTGGGATAAAAGGCATTGATGCTTCCAATAGAATAAAAGCTTCTCGTTCTACCATTTTTAGAATTAAAGGTTGTCCGTCAATTTGGACAAACACGGATTCACATAATCATTTCTTTTCATGTTTTAGCACCATAAACATATTCTCCTCATTGGAATAAATGATATTACAGCTTTTGTTTCATAAGAAAAACTTCTCTTTCTACCATTTTTAGAATTGAAGTTCATCTTTCAATTAGGATAAACACGGATTCATATAATAATCTCTTTTTTTTAATGATTGAGCACCTTAAATTCATTCTCTTTATTGGGATAAATTAGTTGATGCTTTCGTTTCATAAGAAAAACTTCACTTCCCACCATTTTTTAGAATCAAAGATCATCTATTAATTAGGATAAACACGGATTCACATAATAATCTCTTTTGTTTTCAGGATTAGGAACCATAAACCCATTCTCCTAATTGGGATAAATGACATTGATGCTTTGGTTTCATAAGAAAAGCTTCTCTTTCTATAATTTTTACAATTAAAGTTCATTTGTCAATTAGGATAAATACGGATTCACATAATAATCTCTTTTCCTTTAACAATTGGGCATCACAAATTCATTCTCCTTATTGAGATAAATGAATTAATGCTTTGGTTTCCTAAGAAAAACTTCACTTCTCCACCATTTTTTAGAATCAAAGTTCATCTGTGAATTATGATAAACATGGATTCACATAATAATTTTCTTTCTTTTTATGATTGGGTACCACAAGTTTATTCTCCTCACTGGGATAAATAAATTGATGTTTTGGTTTTATAAGAAAAAAACTCTCTTGCTATCACATCTAGAATTGAAGTTCTTCTATTGATTTGGATAAATGCAGATTCACATAATAATCTACTTTTGTTTCGTGATTGGGCACCATAAATACATTCTCCTCATTTGGATAAATGATATTGATGCTTTGGTCTCATAAGAAAAACTTTTTTTTCTATTATTTTTAAAATTAAATTTCATCCGTCGATTTGGACAAACATGGATTCACATAATACTCTCATTTTTTTCATGATTGGGCACCATAAACATATTTTTCTCATTAGAATAAATGATATTATAGCTTTGGTTTTATAAAAAAAAAACTTCTCTTCCTACCGTTTTTAGAATTAAAGTTTGTCGTTAAATCAGGATAAACATGGAGTCACATAATAATCTCCTTACTTTAATGATTGGGCACCACAAATTCATTCTACTTATTAGGATAAATGAATTGATACTTTGGTTTCATAAGAAAAACTTCACTTCCCATCATTTTTTAGAATCAAAGCTCGTCTATCAATAGGGATAAACACAGATTCACATAATAATCTACTTTTTTTTAATGATTGGGCACCATAAATTCATTCTCTGCATTGGGATAAATGCTTTGGTTTCATAAGAAAACCTTCACTGCCCACCATTTTTTAGAATCAAAGTTCATCTATCAATTAGGATAAACACGAATTCACATAATGATCTCCTTTAATTTCATAGGAACCATAAACACA
Source organism: Adansonia gregorii (assembly GCA_038382025.1). Classification (NCBI taxonomy): domain Eukaryota; kingdom Viridiplantae; phylum Streptophyta; class Magnoliopsida; order Malvales; family Malvaceae; genus Adansonia; species Adansonia gregorii. The sequence continues at coordinate 14,566 of JBBYHO010503941.1, read as the reverse complement.
TTCTCCTAATTGGGATAAATGGCACTGACAGTTTGGTTTCATAAGAAAAGCTTTTTTTCTACCATTTTTACAATTGAAGTTCATTTATCAATTAGGATAACCATGTATTCATATAATAATCTCTTTTCTTTTAACGATTAGGCACCACAAATTCATTCTCCTTATTGGGATAAATGAATGGATGCTTTGGTTTCATAAGAAAAACATTACTTCCCACCATTTTTAAAATCAGAGTTTGTCTTTCAATTGGGATAAACATTGATTCACCTAATAATCTTCTTTCTTTTCATGATTGGGCACCATAAACACATTCTCCTCATTGGGATAAATGATATTGATGCTTTTATTTCATAACTAAAACTTCTCTTTCGACTATTTTTAGAATTAAAGTTTGTCCGTTGATTTGGACAAACACGAATTCACATAATAATCTTTTTTATTTTCATGTTTTAGCACCATAAACACATTCTCCTCATTGAAATAAATGATATTATAGCTTTCATTTCATAAGAAAAATTTCTCTTTCCATCATTTTTAGAATTGACGTTCATCTTTCAATTAGGATAAACACGGATTCACATAATAATCTACTTTCTTTTAATGATTGGGCACCTCAAATTCATTCTTCTCATTGGGATAAATGAATTGATGCTTTGGTTTCATAAGAAAAATTTGACTTCCCACCATTTTTTAGAATCAAATATTGTCTAGTAATTAGGATAAATACGGATTTCTGTAATAATCTTCTTGGTTTTCATAATTAGGAAGCATAAACTCATTCTCTTATTTGGGATAAATGATATTGATGCTTTGGTTTCATAAGAAAAACTTCTCTTTCTACCATTTTTACAATTAAAGTTCATCTGTCAATTGGGATAAATACGGATTCACATAATAATCTCTTTTCTTTAACAATTGGGCACCACAAATTTATTCTCCTTGTTGGGATAAATGAATTGATGCTTTGGTTTCATAAGAAAAACTTTACTTGCCACCATTTTTTAAAATCAAAGTTCGTCTTTCAATTGGGATAAACATTGTTTCACCTAATAATCTTAATTCTTTTCATGATTGGGCACCATAAACACATTCTCCTTACTAGGATAAATGATATTGATGCTTTTATTTCATAACAAAAACTTCTCTTTCTACAATTTTTAGAATTAAAGTTTATCCGTTGATTTGGACAAATATGGATTCACATAATAATCTCATTTCGTTTCATGTTTTAGCACCATAAACACATTCTTCTCATTGGAATAAATGATATGATAGCTTTGGTTTCATAAGAAAAACTTCTCTTTCTACCGTTTTTAGAATTGAAGTTCGTCTTTTAATTGGGATAAACACGGATTCACATAATTTTATATAAAAAAATACTAATAATTAATCAATGGTGTATTTTCATTTAAAATTAACCTATAAATAACATCTTAGGGGCTTAGTGTATATTTTGCAAAATCTTAAAGGGGTAAATGATTATTCTTTGAACTAAAACGGGTTAGTGGATTTTCTATCAAACCTTAGAGGTAAGTGTTTTTAACCTTTTTTTATTATTATAATTTGAGTTTAATTTTTATGTAATTTCCTTGATTGAATTACTACTGTTTGACTCATAATACTAAACTCAATAAAAAATTTTACAATAATTTTGATTGATGTATCATACTTTTTACTATAAAAATGATAATTTTTTTTTTAAAAAAAGTAACTCAATATACATATATATAAATGTGTATATATATATATATAAGATTATTAAGTGTTCAAAGAAGAACCTTCATTTAGAGACATCTGAAAAAATCAAAAGAGCAGGGGGAGGAAGGGGAGGGAAAGAGTATTTGATATTAACTTTAATTGTGTGTTTATCTTAAATCGGTTGTAGTATTATTATTATTGTTGTTGTTGTTGTTGCTGTTGCTGTTGCTGTTGTTGTTGTTTCAATAAAATGTCCTCGAATGAATTATTTTTACTAAATTGAAAAAAAATAATTTGTTGATTATAAAAATTTTATTTTAATCAGTGCCTAATAATATTTCTCTTATTTTACAATAATTTATTCAAAAAGTAAAAGATATATACACCAATCGGACAAGGAACTTGTTTGACAAGGCCATGGACTTAAGAAACTACAAAGAATCCATGTTGATCTTGTGTCAACAAAAATAATTATAGAACTTTTTGGGCCAAGTCTGAAGACTACAATTTTTTGTTTAAGCTATCTTTTTATTGGCTTATGGCATAGGCCAAGTCATGGTCATTTGATTTATCTCTAAACTGGCCAGACCTTGGAGCGGTAGGGGAAGCTTCATCATAAATCATAAGTCATTAATTTGAATTGAATAAATGATAGGGAAAGGAGAGGGAACTGAAGAACAGACAAAAATTAAAAAAAAATTTCTGTGAGCTGCAGCAGCTGGGAATTAAGAGAGATGGTGAGAGAATGTAAACATGATGAGATGACATATATGACGGGTTATGTATCCACCAGCATGGAAATGGAGCAATGTGATGTTAAATCAATGCCAGCGTCTGCGAAAATGATGACAAATGACAACATTTATTGGACTTCCTTTTTCTTCTTCAATTTTTGTGACATCAGAGAACTGTTAAATGAAGCTGATTATATATATATAATTTATTTTCCGATGGGTACATAATATTATTACATATTTTTCATCCTTCTTTACTCGTACAATAATTGAATAACTTGTTCATTATACCTTTCTCCATATTCTTTATATATATGCTTTTAGCTTCTATATCCCTATTTAAATTATCCCAAAACTCATTGATGATAGTAAAAGTATGATTTTCATTACTATTCGCATACGACCTTCGTTTAAATAGACATAATTTAAGAACATATTAAATTTGTAATTTATTTTTATCATGATACTTTTTTATTGTGTTAAGTGATTCAAAAAAGACATAAGATCATTTAGCTTTTTCGAATAGGATGATATGGGTATTCCCCTAAGGATCTAATACCATAGCACTCAACTTTTTGAAGCGTGCTGATAGACTCAACGAATTGAACTAAGTAATCCGGGATGATATTTTATTGAGGTATTCCGGATTGACTTGTTGGGGCGTTTATTTATATATATATATATATATATATATATATATACACAAAAGAACGGTGTGCCTAAGACTTTTGTGGATAGAAAGACCAATGGGTAGCTTACGAGAGGAAGAGCTGATTCAAATGGTGAGTGATTTCGTTGAATCAGAAACATACACTCCCATTTCATTGACCACTTCTTCAACAACTCTTTCTGTCAATCATCAACCCATTTTGCAGGTTAATTCCTTCTGTGGTTTCAAGTCTATAACATCAAATTGTTGTTTTATTTGTTTTCTGATTCTGATTCTGGTGAATTTTCCTCAATCTTTCTTTCTTTCTTTTTTTTAAGTAGGAAGTTTTAGGCAAACACACAGATGAAGAGGCTGACATACACGAAAAGGTATTAATGTGTCTGAAAGATAGGAGAAATGCTGGGCATCAGACAAACAATCTGAAGAAGTTGATAGTAATGAAATTGAGAAATGACGGTTATGAAGCTTCTCTTTGCAAAACTTCATGGGTCTGCACTTCTACCCATCACAAAGGTCTCTCTCTCTCTCTCTCTCTCTCTCTCTCTTTCTCTCTGTGACACACACACACACACACACACACACACATATATTGATCAGATGAAAAAAAACCTTTCATAAATCCCTACATTAACACATTTTGAATGGTTTTATTCCCTTTGTATTTTGGATTTCAAATGAAGTCTTCCAATTTCCAGGTGGTTACGAGTATATTGACGTAATGATGGGGGAAAATGGCAGAAAAAAAAAGGTAATAGTGGATATGGAATTCAGGTACCAGTTTGAATTAGCAAGGCCAACCGTAAGCTACAAAGAGATGATAAACAATATCCCATTGATCTTCGTTGGTTCTGAAGAGAAGCTTAGAAAGATCGTCCCCTTACTTTGCTTAGCTGCTAAAACATCACTCAAAGAGAATGGTCTGCATGTTCCTCCATGGAGAAAACCTGCGTATATGCAGTCCAAATGGCTCTCCAAAAACTGCAAAAAGGTTTCTGTCTCTCCTCAAGATATTGACTTGGTTGAGGATCATCATCACCATCATCATAAAACCGAAGAAGAAGGTAATACTACATGCTTCCCTTTCATTCTCAATAGAGGTCAACTCCAATTTTGTTTGTAGCCCTAGAGAGAGATGAGAAAAAAAAATGCCATGTGAAAGGATTTGTTCTCTGCCTTTTTTTTTTTTTTCCGAACTTTTTTCCTTTCTGGGCAGATGATCAGCCTGTTTTTTCATCATGGGCTATCAATATTTTATCCTCTCCAAAATGGGGCTTCCTTTTTTCTTTTTGTTGGAGCTCCAAAATATGATTTAGGGTTTGTCTTGTAGTCCTTGGGCAGACTATAGTTTTGATCCAACGAATGTTTTGTTGTTTATATTTTTATCCACATTTTCGATACTTTGGTTTGAGTAAGCAGTAACATACCACAATTGGATTTAATGGCTACAACCTGAAATCAAAAGCTTATAAAATTTTATGTTTCATGTCCTCACCAACTTTGTTTTAGAGGAAAAGATGAAGAAAGGAAAAGGAGACATAAATTAATCAGTCCAAGCTGAAGTTTTTCTTTTCAATTGCTTTGCAATATTTTTTTAAAAAAAAAAAGTTTTAGTTTTGAAGCTAGAGAAGAGATTATAAATGTTAAAATTTAAATTTAAATTTAAATTTATTAATTGTAATTTTTTAAGAATGATTTCAATAGAATGAAATTTTAGTTTTGGATTCTTAAGTGCATATCTTTAGTGTTATTGAGTTTGATTATTAACGGATAAGAACAACATAAAGATTAGTTACTAACCGACTATTTACATTTCGTATCTGCCTTGACGAATCATGTAAGAAAAAGAAACCCAATTATATATAATTAAAATATGTTTTTTATGAGATATATTTATATTATTGATTATTCAATCAAAAATATATATGTTTGACTATGTCTTTTGTTTACCAAATTACTAATTGCCATGATTTATTATTGAGAACTATTATTTTTTCTCCTCGCTTCACGCCACAAGCAAATTGTCCACTTCCAAGGGATAGCTGAAGAAGGTGAATACAATTTCTTTTTATAATTAAAGTTATCAAATTTGATCTCTAATCATTAAAATTAAAAATTTAATATATTATTAATATATCATAAGGTTGCTGGCAAATATAAAATTGATAATGAAGTTGAGGAATGAATTAAAGATAAATAATAAAGACAGGGATATATATATAAACAACCAACGGAAGACTTTGAATTTCCTCGTGTTTCTGTCCAATCCAGCTAAATTTTTGTTGATCACAGAGGAGGGAGAGAGCGAGAGAGAGAGAGAGAGGAGGGGGGTCCAATAATTTTAAACAACCTTTAAAAATTTTAGCAATACCATTTTTGCTGACAAGAGTTATCTAATTAACAATAAGACTTTTAATTAACAAATTAATAAATAATATGTGGCATAATCATTTTTGCTGACAAGAGTTAAAATTGGAACCATATATAAATCCAACTTCCATAAATTAAATATATATATATATATGTATATATAAATGGGAATGATCCCCTTCCCAATCTTCTCTTTCAACTCATTCATCAGAAAATATAAATA
>JBBYHO010503930.1:0-22018 GCA_038382025.1 Adansonia gregorii | reverse complement strand
TAATAGGTGAAGTGAATAAGCAAATTAACAAGGCCTTCAGCATAATTGGACTAGGAAGAAGAGACCAGCTAGAATTTTAAGACTCGAAAAAGAAAATTTTGAATTCTAATCATTTACCAAAAAAAAAATGTTCTAACCAACTGAACTAAATGCTCGATTGCAACAGATTAGTTTAATCGTCTTTTGAGGAGCATTATGAATTGATTCTTAAATTTTAGGAAAAACAAACTCCATCTTCACTAATCCCAGTCAAAATTAATTAAATTGAAAAAGAGATCACTCTTTGATAATAATGTTAAAGCTTTATTGATAACAGTGTTATAATTGATAAAATTTAAATGTGAATTTTAACAATTTTAAAACATTTAGAAATTAGAAAAAAAAACATAAAATTTCAAACTGTTGAATTTAAACAAGATGGCTTGAAACAATAAACAACATACTTGGAATAAGAGGGAGCAATTAGGCAAGTTCGAATAAGTTTGGATCAGATCATTTTAAATTCAAATTTTTTTATTCGAATTTTTTTTAAATCGCATCATATTAGATTCAAGTTTTTTAAATTTGAATTATTTACGTTCAGGCTCAAGTTCCGTTAGTTATACGTTATTTTTATTTTATTATAATTATAATAAGTTTTTACATAATTTAAATGTTCAAATCAAAAAATAAATTATTAATGTTTTTTAGGTAAGCTTTTTATAATACTATATTTTTTTAATTATATTTGTATATTAACATCAATATTTGTTAGCATAAAAAAGATATAAAATTAACTTGTTATATAAATCAACTTATTAAATAATTTGATATAAAAAATATGATATATCATTATATTGATATTTAAAATAATTATTTTTATAAATTAAAAATTCGACATGTATATCTATTATGATTTACTTTTTGCATACATATAAAATCATTGTACGCACTAATAACAAATCAAAATTGGTAAATACTTAACATTTGAAGAAGAAATAAGAATACATTTTAAGAACTGATAAAACAAATGCTAAAAAGAAGTACTACTACTAGTTATTACTTATTTATTCTAACGCTCTAATTTACTTATTTTATAGTATATATCTAAATATTTAATAATTTACTGTTTGAATAATAAATCTAAATAGTAATGACAAGTGAACATGAGGTGATATAATAATTGGTAAACATGATAATTTTAGTCATGATGTAATAACATAATACATGAATGACACAAAATATATAAGACAGTATCATATTTTATTAATTAAATAGATTAGAATTATGATTAAAGACAACTAATTTTTTTTAAAAAATGAACATTTTCAAGTTTAGAAGAGTAGGGAATATAACTGTAGATATATTACTTTTTAAAGTTTTAGACATAAACATATCAAATATATGGGAAATAAAATAAGTTAATAAATAGAATATTGCATTAAAATTTTATAACAACGATATATATAAAATAATAATTATTTAGATACTTTCAATTCATCGAACATACTTTTTAAATGATATTTAAAAAATAATTACTATTTTCTTATAGTTCCATCGACATAATTTTTTTTAATATTATTACCAAATGAGTTTAATTAATCTGAAATGCACCGAAAAAATGAACAACATATAGTGACTTTTAAAATATATATATTTTTCATTTTCTTGTTGCTTTTGACAACCTTCATTCCACTAAATACTTAGAACTCACAGTTTTGATTTTGATAAAACTATTAGTCTACGTGTTAAAGCTCTTGAAGATACCGGCATTAAAAGTTAATCGACTATCAACTCAATTAAGATACTTACTTAAAAATTTAATTAAAACAATAACATTAAAGATATTTATGTAATTTTATATTTAAATGAATATTCAAATTTAAAAAATTATATATTTTTTCAAAAAATTTACCGTCGTTTAAAAAAAACTACTTAAAATTAAAAACTGCTTATTCAAATTTAATCTTTTCAAAATGTTTTTCACATATTTTTTCATTCATCCACGAAAAAAATTACTCACTCATTTCCCATTTAAAAATAACTATCTACTTTTAAAATTTTACTTATTTTTATGTATTAATCTAATAATTTATTTTTAAAATATTTTTTTCTTTCTAACGTATCCTTTCTTTCACCACATGGAGGGCGTGCAAATTCTAATATATTATTAAAATTTAATTTTTATTAACAAGTATAAAGATATTAGAATAAAATTAATAATTAAATTTTTATTTTTTTAAAAAAAAATTATATAAATATATTTTGATCATTCTCACGTTTAATATTATTAAAATCTTATTTTTCATTAAAAAGTAAAAAGATGTTAAAATAAAATTGATAATTGAAGTTTATACTTTTCAAAATTTTATTTTATTATATTTAGATTATTTTTATTTTTAATATTAAATTTAAATTATTATGGGTTTAGTATTGAATCATCTAATGTTCAGATAATTTTGGGTTCATGTTTTTACCTCGAGCTATTTCGAATTCAAATTGTTCGAAACTTGAATTGTTTCAAGCTCGGACTATTTTTTGATTTAATTTTTTCAGGTATGAGTTTTTTACTTTTTAATAAAATTAAATTTAAATTAATTTGAGTTTGGGATGATTCAAAATTTAACTTTTATGAATGAGTTTCTAATCGAATTTATTTTATCATTTCTTTTTATAATATAATTAGCAACAAATAATAATCAATTAAAATAATAATAGAAAAAAAGGAATAAATACAATAGAAATTGCAATAAAAAATCAAAAAGAATATTTTAAAAAAAAAATAGCAGAAGGTACCTGAACGCCGATCCCGCGAATTGTGAGATGGAGCGCTTTTGGAAAAGCAAGGGAACGACAATATTTCATCCTACACAAAGACATTATTTTCACTCCGTTGGTTATTCCAGTTTTCCTCCCAAGTCCTCCAAGCCTTTCACACCTACGTTGGTTATTCCTGCTTTTCTCCCAAATCCTCCAACCCTTTTATACTGTAATTACTTGTATAATATATTATTAATAATCCGCGCGATCTCGCAGGGGTTCTGGCGGATTGTCGAACGATTCTTTTATGCTCGCGAGACTCAACCCCACGGCATCGACCGTTCTTCCAATTTGCCTCCCAAAAGTGTTTGACGGAACAATTCCAATTACTATTAAAACACAAAAAGACAAAGACTGAGTCCACCAGTCGTTGGGCTCCAACAAAGTCCACAAATAAATTAAAATAAAATAAATAGAAAATAAAGACCTCATGAAGCATGCATCATTGTAATAATTAATTTCTCTATAACCGTTGATCTAACTAAAGTAAGCGTATTGTTTGAATACGTCAGAACTATCTCGATTAAAACTCCACCAAACATCTCGGGTCCCATCTGGAAAATGTTGGGAAAGTCGCAAATCATGCCATAAATGAATAAGTAAACACTACGATTAACAGTGTGATTTATTGAAGTTGAACTTTTATTTTAATCTTCAATCTCAATCTTCTAAAATTAATCAAATATACCGCGTTCTCGTGCCTGATGGTTACGCACCTCTGTTTTAGGTTTTAAACTTTTTTAGCGTCTCAAAATTCCAATTGCCTTGATCAAGCATCTTCATCAGCTAAAATAACTGGAATCTTGATCGGCGTTGTTAACCCTGAAATAGCCCTTTTTCCTTTTCCCGGGAAACAAAAGCAAAAGAAGAATAGAAAGAATTAGGGAAAGAGATGGATTCATGATAACTAAATTTTGGATCTAGGAGGAAAACAAGGAATGAAAGAGAATAACATGGAGAAAACGTTAAAGCAAAAAGGGATTTGAAGTGGCGAATTTAAGGATCTGGAAAACTTCTCAACGAAGGCAAAGGTTGCTTAACAATTAAGCCATACCTCACTTATTTCTTTTGTTACGTATTATTAGAGTTTTTTTCTTTGGGTTAATATATCAATTGCCCCTCAAACTATATTACTTTTTATAAATTAATATTTAAAGAAAAAATTTATAAATAAATTATAATTTTTTTTTCATTATAAAAATTATTTGAAAGTTTAATAATGATGATGTATTATTTTTTTATCAATAAAATTTTAGACATATGGTATGGATAATATCATTTTAATATTTAAAATTTTTTTATTTTTATTTATTTTTTAAATTTAAAAATTTTAAAAGTGCTGGTATGCCAGGATTTTATTAGTTAAAAAAATAACACATTATCACTATTAAGTCTTAGAAAAATGACACATTATCATTATTAAGTCTTAGACTAATGTGTGTAATGAAAGTAAAATTTAAATATTTAATTATAAATTTTTTTTTTTGAATATCAAATCGTGAAACAAGATGCAGTTTTGGTACCAATTTGTATATTAACCCTTTTTTTTGTTAAAGATTAAATTTGTTTCTATATATTTTATTCTAATTGATATTTGTTAATGTATTTTGAGGTCAATTTGACACTCTATTTTGATTTAATTAAATATTATAATTAAATTTTAATTTTTGAAAGAATTTTATTATTAAACATTGATTTTAGATAATTTGAAGATAAATTTAATAAAAAAAACTCCTAAAAAGCATTTCATTTTTAATGAATAACAACAATAAATTAATTTATAAAAAAAATTATAAATTAAAAAAAATTAAAATAGAATTTTTTTCAAACATCAAAAGGAAAACTTGTTTTCCAAACCTCCTAAACTCCCCATTTCTCTTTTTCTTTTTTTCCCCCAAATCACTCTAAATTTTCATAGACGTAGGCTTTTACTCTCGGTTCTACCTCAATCGAACATCTCAAACATTGTCCAAACGATTGGATATTAATAAGAATAATTTATGTGTATATACGGTGCATAAATATGATGTATGATTAATATTCGAAGTGAATGACAAATTGTTCTCATAATACCTACTTGAAGAGAAAGAGAATCTAGTTTGGATAAGATATTATGTTTCAATTTCAAATTTTCATCTAAAATTTAAATTTTAAAATTTAAATTCTAATTTATCTAAATTTTCAAAATCTAAATTTAAATTTTAAATTTTAAAATAATTATTTAATTATACAATAGTAAATTTTTAAATTTAAAATAATTAATTTTGATTTTATTTTTTAAATTTTTAAATTAATTATTTTATATTTTTCTCAATAATGACTATTTTAATTTTGGACGGAACATAAAATTACTCTGAGAGATTTAAATTTTTTTGTTAAAGATTTGTATAATATTTTATTTTAATAACAAAATTATTACTATTCAATTTTATTTTCATAAAATAATTATTTTATTATAATTTTATTTCATTATAATAAACTAAACGTATAACGCTTTATATTCCATTATGTTAGACTTAATGTGACTTTCTATGAAAAATATTAATTTTAACATATTTTACATTTAATTGGGAAAATCCTTCTTAACTTTGCATTTCTTTGCTTAAAATGTGTTTGTTGTAAAAATTCATTGGTTTTGTTTACAATATTATATTTACGTATAAGGATTATACGTTAAAAAATGCAATAAAATATGAGAGACAAATAGTAAGGATAAAAATGTTAGAGTCAAACGGCATCGTTTTAAAAAATTTTACAGAATAAATATTAAAAAATCATAAAATATAACTCATCAAAATTTTTTTTTAAATGGAAAATTTAATTGTATCGGGCGTTCAAAATTATTTCTTTCGCCTTTTTATTTTTGTTTTATTAAAAGTTTCAAAATACATCCTTTTTTTATATTCATGATTTTTCTGATCTAATTAAGATTATATATCATTGAACACCAATTTTATAAAAGATTTAAAATGTTAATATAAAATATAATAATAAATTCTAACAATGGAAAAGAAACTCTTACCTTTGCCAACTATGCAATGAGATATGACTATTATCAAAGCAATAATTGACTTTTGTCCTCATACACCTTGAACTCAAAAATAAATTTTGGGTTGTGAAAAATTCTAAAGAATTAAATTTGAAGAAAATGAAATAATAAATTCAAGAATAAGGGATCAAAAATAAATATGATACCTTTAGTAGAGGTGTAATTGAGTCAAATTGAGCTCATGTTATAAGAAATTTGAGCTTGAATCAAAATTTTAGGCTTAAAGCTTGATTTAAACTTGATCGAGTTTTACTTAATGTTTGAGCTTCAATCAAGACAAAACTAAAACTGTTTGAGTTTGCTTGATTATGCTTTATTTGCCTCATAAAAATAAGTTTGATTTTTACATTCAACTTCAAATTTAATTAATTGTAATCGAGTAAGTGTTTGAAAAATTTTTTAGTACTTACAAAAAAATAAAAAATACACATTAAAAATAAAAGAGCTCGTTTAGGTTTGCAAGCATGATTTTAGTATTGATGATTTTGGCATCACGTAAATACATCACATGAAATATTGATGATAGATATAGCAAATAATCAAATTAGAGAATCATGCCTAGAGGTGGTAAAATGAACCCGAACCTAAAAACTTGCCCCAAAAAAACCTGAACTAAACCCGATTTGACCAAAAATTAATGGCTCAAACCCGAAAAAACCCAAACCTAACCTGAACCCGAACTCGAATTTAATACTAAAAATAAATATGAAAAAATTATAATTAAATAATTTTTTATAAATGAAAAACTTTAATAATGAATTTTATTTTAATATTTTTAATAATTTAATTAAATATTAAAAATATAATTTATATTTTAAATATGATTAAACTTGCTCATGGGTTAGGCTGGCCGCGGTCTAAATTTTTTTAAAATCTCAATCCTAGGCCGTTATGTAATGTACCCAGACCTGTCTATTTAAGCTAGAATTACTGTTTATCACATTAAAAAATAATTTTTATTGATTTATATATATTATAATTAAATTTAAATAACATATATTAATTTAAAATTACTATTTCGAGTCGGGTCAGGCTAGTTTGATATAAAAATATGAGAAGCTGGGCCAAACTCAATTGGACCGAGTGGGTAGCCCGACCGTTGAATAGGTTTATATATAATAAAATATTAATTTATCAAAAACTAAATCATATCATGAACTTTGAAAAATATTGTTAATAAAGTATATATCTATTTATCACATTTTCTTTCATTTTATTAGTTAAACTCATTAAATATTGAGACTTTGTATATGTTAGTATTAAAATTGTAAATTCTTCTTTGAATATTATTATTATTATTATTATTATTATTATTTTAAGTAACAGTAATTAATATCTTATAATAATATAATAAATTAATAAGATAAATTAAAAAATATGAAAGTCATAATAGATAATGCTTTATAAAAAATGAATTAAATAATAAATATTAATACCATATATAACTTAATTAAGTATTACAAATTTAATTTATATTTTATATATGATTAAATCTGCTCATTGGTCGGGTTGAGCTACGGCCCGAATTTTTTTAAAATTGCAAGCTTAGGCTCTTATTTAACATGTCCAAATCTGCCTATTTAAGCCAGAATTACTATTTATCACATTAAAGATATATTTTTTATTAATATTTATAAATTTTATAATTAAATTAAATAAAATATATATTATTTTAATTTAAAATCATTGTTCTAACTTGGCCAAGCTAATTTAAAACAAAAATATGAGAACCAAAACCCAAGCCCAATTAGGTCGGTGGGTAGCCCGATACTTGAGCGGGTTTGTATATGATAAAATACTAATTTATCAAAAAGTACATCATATTATGAGCTTTGAAAACGTTGTCAATAAAGTACATTATTGATTTATCATATTTTTTAATTTAATTATTTAAACACATTAACTATTAAGAGTTTCTGTATATTAGCTGTAAAATTTTAAATATTTCTTTGAATAATAAAAATAATAATAGTAATAATAATAATAATAATATTATTATTATTTCAAGTAATGATAATTAGAATATGGTAATTGTATAACAAAATAATAAGATAAATTAAAAAAATATAAAAGTCATAACAGATAATACTATATCAAAAATGAATCAAATATTAAATATTGAATATTAATACTATATATAATTTAATTAAATATTAAAAATTTTATTTATATTTTATACATGATTAAACCTGCTTATAGGTTGGGCCAGCCACGGCTTGAATTTTTTAAAATCCAAAGCGCAAGCCCTTATTTAATGTACCTAAGCCTGCCTGTTCAAGCTAGAATTATTGTTCATCACATTAAAGAATTTTTTATTAATATTTGTATATTTTATAATTAAAATCAAATAAAATATATTTTATTTTAATTTAAAATAATTATTTCAAGTCGGATGGGCTAATCTGAAACCAAAATATAAGAACCCAAACCCAGACCCAATTGGGCCAAGTAGATAGCTCACCCTTGAGCAGGTCTTTAGATGATAAAATAATAATTTATCAAAAAATAAAGCATATCATGAGCTTTGAAAGTACTGTTAATAAAGTATATCATTAATTTATCATTTTTAATTTAATTAGTTAAACTTATTAAATATTAAGAGTCTATGCATGTCAAAATTTTAAATACTTCTTTGAATATTATTATTATTTTAAATAATGATAATTAGAGTCTAATAATAATATACCAAAGTAATAAGATAAATTAAAAAATATTAAAGTCATAATAGATAATAACATATCAAAAATAAAAAAAAATCACAAGTTAAACTAGCAACTAGATCTGTCCATGAGCCAAACGACCTATCCATAGGCCAAACAGCCTACCCAACATAATAGGCTCGGCACGATCAAGCCCAAGTCTTAGATTTTAAGTTTCAAGTATGCTCGACCTAAAACAATATTTTTTAAAAATAAAATAATAATTTTATTTAAATTTAATTATAAAATATGTAAATATTAATATAAAAATAACTTTTTAATATTATGACTAATGATTTATACTTAGGTCGGTGAGGACAAAATAGGCCTTGAGCTTAGAATTCAAAAAATCTTTGGGCCATGGATAGCCCTATAGAACCGAACTAAGATTTTTTCAGACTAGATGGGGCCAAATTCGTGTCTGGGCTTAGAATTTAAAATTACGTAAAAATAATTATATTTAACATAAAATAAAAAATGATGTAAAATATACCTAAACTCGAACTCGAATCTGAACCCAAATTAGTTTGAATCTGAGTTGGCCCGAACCTGATAAAACCTAAACACAAAATGATCCATTCCAAACCCGCCTAATTGTCCCTAACATTGACAAAATTCATGCATCGTAATACAAATAAGGACATACTCGAGGTAGAATATTACCATTGCGATTTATGTTATATGACTTCTTAAGTGAGTCGGAGTTTGTGTTTGGCTAAATTAATTTATGATTATATAACATTTGAAATATATATTGTTGAAGTTCACTTTGCTGGTACTCAAAGGTCAGGCGGAGATCTACAACACAGAGAGAGAGAGAGTCAGGAGGACGCCGGAGTTTGACTCCAAGGGCCTTCTCCAATGATTAAGTCAGAGAAGTGTTTTTAATAGTGTATATGAATTCTTGGAGACCCGAGAGAGATCCCTACCTATGAGCATGCTTTTCCCTTTTAAAAGATTTGTCTGGGGACATCGTGTTAGATGATTTGGTGGTGATGTGACCAACGCCGAGCTAGGTGTCAGGCCATGATGCCTAATGGTCGGCTCAGTCAGTCGGCCATCATTCAGTGAATGTCAACTCCACATTTAAGTCGTTGTTGGATAGGTCAACTCTGCATTTAAGTCGTTGTCAAAAAGGTCATATCCTTATTAGGTGTGGTTAGGCGATCGCCCTCCCGTTGTATGGCGATCACCCTACCGTTTGTGAGAATAGTGTATTACGAATGGTTAGGCGATCGCCATTCATGGAGGTATAACAATTGTCCCCCCAGTCTAAAAGGGCGGTCATAAAGTGACTCGGCATTTTGGACATGCCAGAGGGAGTCATTGTATGGTACGTGGGAGGCGAGAGGGTGCAACGATCAGGATTAATGTGGCAGTAATTATAGAATACGAAAGGGCATGGTAGAAAGAGGAAGAATGAGATGGGAGCACGTGTCTTGACAAGGGATTTCTAGGGGTGCGTTTTGGGGGATATGAAACAGCGAGGGGAACACGTGTCAGAGTGGGAGCAGGGTGCCAAGCTAGCATAGTTACGTCGCTAAATGGGGTAGCGACACATGGTGAGGGAGGGAATGAGAAAGGTTTAGGCCATATGGGTATATAATGGGGGCGAGGCTGAGGAATTTCTTCATGTTATTGAAAAAGAGAGAGAGCAGAGCAGAGGTTTTAGACAACTCAGTTCGAGGAAGAAGGGGTGAGTTTTTTTATCATTGGGATTGCGTTGATAAGGGTTTATTCGTAATGCCGTAGTGGTTTAATGGTTTGTTGTTTAGCAGCGATCATACGTTTGGAGTTATGTGTAAGAATGGTGCGAAGAGTGAAGTCATTGTTTGGTAAGTTCTGGTGAGTCCTTGTGGCCTTCCTGTCTGTGTTAGGATTGTTGGGTTTGTAGGGTTGTAGCGTATGGTAAGGAGGGGCAGATTATTGGTAAAGTCGATGGCAAAAAAGGGTAGACTAGAGGAAGTGGGGGACGAGGTGAGGGAGATAGTAGGGCAATTAACTCAAGGGGCGATGTCTGGACGTGTTGTATTGGAAGAGGAAGAGGAAGAGAGGAGAGGTGTGGTCGCCAAACAAAGTGGCGATCAGGAAGAGGAAGGATCAGGTTGTGAGGAGGCTGATGAGGTGATCGCTGAAGATGTGGCTGAAGAGGCGATCGCCGAGGAGGACACCAAAGTGGTGGACAGGCATGTCGGGTCGGTGAACACACAAGTGGTATAGCAGTGGATGTATGATTGAAGGGTGGATCTAGAAAAATACCAGATTACGGAGGTGGGGTTGCTACAGCAAGCGACATATGTTGAAGGGGATAGTGTGGCGTTCTACCTCCATATATTTAAGGCCGGCTTCCACCTGCTTCTGGAGCCTTTCTTTTATGAATTGCTGGAGGAGTATAATTTGTCGCCCAACCAGCTGAAGCCGAACAGTTAGGCGATTCTCCTGACGTACTTTTTGGTGTGCAAGGAAAAAGGATGGCGACCATCCATGAGGGTGGTGAAGGAGCTTTATTTGTGAAATAGGGTGAGCCCTGTTTTTATTACTTACAATTGAGGGAGGGGGTAGGATGGTGGTTGACCTACCATCTAATGCATACATGCGGCATGATAAATTCTTCATGGTTACCAAAAGGGCAGGCACAGAATGGGAGTTTTTTGTGTGTTGGGGTAGGAGGTCGAGAGCTAGTAACGATAGAGTTGCCTTAAGGGATACGGAGAAAAACCAAGTGTTCTTTTTTAGAGGCGGATGTGTGAGTAGCAGGGTATACTTGACATTCTGCAACATCCAAAGGGAGTGTCTAGGGTGAGATCTAGAGGATGTAACAGACGGGATAGTGTGTCCCGTTGGGTAACATAAGCGACGACGTTTGTTGCAACATTAGAGAGGCATGATATGTATTAAGTTTATGTTTAAGTGTGAAATTGGTGAATGTATTTGGTAAGCAGAGGTGCTGATATGTGATGTGTTGTTTCGTAGGGGAACATGTAACGGATGAAGGAATAAAAAATATAGAAGAAAGAGAGAAGGCGGGGAAGATAGTAATGTATAACGTGGAGGGTAGTTCGGGGGCGAGTGGGGAGGAACGGACGGGTAGTGGCAATCATCAATTGAATTAGAGAGTGGAAGAGGGTATCTATTCTGGTCACTCATAAATATGAAAGAATGTATGATGAAACTAACCTGGATGATTGATTTGTGGTGCAGGAATAGACCCAGTTCAAGCAATGTTGGCTGAGCGGGCAACTAGGCAAGCTACTGTAGAGAGGGCGGCTACTCGTCAAAGAAGGGAAAAAAAAGGTTGGCGAATGAGACGAGGTTGAGGCAAGCATCACGGCTCATACGGCGTTAGCTGGTCACCAAGAGGCTGCTGTACCTAGGCCTTCTATGGCAGCCGTCGGGGTACCTACCTCTCAATCGGTAGTGGAGACAATGGGGTCGAGTGGTGGGCCTGCACCTGGTACAGCTTTGCAACCGAGTACTACTTTGAAAAGGCCATGGGTGAGCCGTGGAGGGCCGAGCTCATCCAGTCCAAGCATACTACGGAACGGGCAGGTGCCGGACTTTGAGGCAGCGTTAAGATGGGCTATGAAGGGTGTGGCAGCCAGTCACTGGGGGCCTCTATCAAGGGGGAGTCCAGCGCAGAATCTGAATTCTACTATGGTGGGGTTGGTGGAGGCACTTCACTGCCAGACAGCGTACACTTGCCAGATGACGAATTGGCAGGAGAAGTTCAACCTCTAGGTGTCCAAGATTATGGAGTTGGACGCTCAAGTTGGGAACCAGAATGAAGCAAACGCCAAGTTGGAGGCTTCCTTGAAGGATATTGAGGAGAGGAGGATGACGGAGATAGCCAAACTATGGCTGAGGGGTGAGAAGGTGGAAGCGGCTGCTGCTGAGTCGATAAAAAAGTTAGAGGAGCATGATATGGAATTGGCCTCCATGAAGTCTCAAGTGGCTGAGTTGAAAGGTCGTCTTGGCGATCTCGAGGCTCGCCATCAAGACGAGTTGAAGAAACAGCAAGAGAAGATCTTTGATAAGCTGTTCGCTGCTATAGATTCATATCGCTGGAGAGCTTTATACGGGGTTTAACTGCTGCGTGGGCCCCTGGACCTATGGGTGGTCAACTTAGGGCACCTGTACATGCCTCCAAAAGGTTTCAATGTTTTAATGCCAAGTTAGCAAGAAGTGGATGCAAGGCGACTGAGTGATGCTGCGTTGATAACCCTGGCAGCTGAAGAATCAGAGCATGGGGAATCTGGTGATGAGGCTGGTGCTCAGGCTGTTTCATCGAGTAAGGAAAAGTAGTAGTTCTGCTTTGTAATTTGTTGACAATGTAAATAAAATTTCATTTTTTATGTAAATATGTTGTGTTAATGAGTTTCATTTTTATGATGACTTGTTGTGGTTTATTGTCTTTGAGTTGGTAGGTAAGGATATTTATTCTATGTACGGATGTTGATGTTTGAGGGAAGTTAAGTGTTAATTATTACGTGGGCTGATAGGATATGACCTGAGTGGCTAGTTTAGATAAAGTTGGGGCATGGGGTAATTGTGTACATAATTTTAAAGGTCTGCACTATGGTGGCGATTGTGTAGAGTCAGTGTTAGAATTTTGACGGGATGGCAATTTCCATGTACTAATTACAAGTGATGCCTGGGCTGCGATTGCGTTGTAGCAATTTTAAGTGGTGCCTGGGCAACGATTGCTTTGTAGCAATTTAAGTGTTGTAAAAACCTAAGAGGTTACTTATAAGTCAAAGATGTATAATGGCGATCATAAGTATCGATCGCAGACGTACTTACAAATAATATTTCTTTAGATGGGCGGCGTTCCATATACTAGAGATGGGGCATCCATCTAATTCAGCTAGTTTGTAAGCACCAAAACCTAGAACTTGGCTAACTTGATAGAGGCCTTCCCAATTTGGTGATAACTTTTTCGGTTCTCTTGTTGGACAACTGGCATGGCAGATTCGGAGGACGAGATCACCTGCCTGGAATTGGCGATTATGTACTAGGCGGTTATAGTATCTGCTGACTTGTTGAGCTCAGACGGCCATGTGGATTGTGGCATCTTCTCTAGCTTCCTCGAGTAGGTCAAGATTAGCTTTGAGATGTTTAAAATTGAGCTCAAAGTCCGGGTATGCAATGCGTAAACTGTGCACCCTCATTTCGATGGGTATGACGACTTTCATTCCATAAATAAGGCTAAAAGGATTAGCTCCGATCACTTGGGTTGTAGTTGTACAGATTGCCCATAATATATCGAGGGTTTCATCCACCCAAGCACCTTTTGCGTTGTCGAATTTCTTCTTTAGGGGTTGTAGGATGTTTTTGTTTATTGATTCAACTTGGCTGTCTGATTGAGGATGGGCTACAGAGATGTGGACAAAATTGATGTTGAATCGAGAATAGCAATTATGGAGTTTGTCGGCCATCAGTTGCTTGCCGTTGTCTGCTATGATGACATGGGGTACTCTAAATCGACAAAAGATATAACGCCAAATAAAATTTTTCATATTTCAGGCAGTGATGGTGGCAACTGGTTTAACCTCAACCCATTTCGTAAAGTAGTCACAAGCGACCAGTAAGAATTTCCTCTAGGAGGTCGCCATGGGGAATGAACCCAGTATGTCTATGCCCCAGATGCAAAATGGCTAAGGGCTAAAGATTTGCTTAAGCGCCTCAGCTGGTTGTTTGGGAATAGGGGCAAAACGTTGGCATTTGTTGCGCTTTTTGACTAGTGCGGTAGCATCTTTCCTCATGGTAGGCTAAAAAAACCTTGTCATAAGGCCTTAAGGGCTAGTGACCGTTCGCTAAGGTGGTTTCTATAGACGCCTTCATGTATCTTTTTCAAGACATAAGTTGCTTCGGTGGGGTTAAGGTATTAGAGTCATGGAAGAGTGAAAGACTTTTTATATAGAAAGTTATTGAGAATTGTGTACCTAGATGCTCTTTTCCCCAATTTCCTCTTCTGCACTAGATTAGTTGGGACTTGGTTATCCTTAAGGAAGGAAATAATCGGTGTCATCCAATTCTCTTCGACGTCATCCGTAATGTGATGTACATATCTATCATAGCTAGGAGCTGGGAGGCTTTCGAGGAGAATTTTTCTCTTAGTGGAGATATCGTGGTGCTAGCCAGCTTTGACAGAAGGTCAGCCCTTGAGTTGTTTCCTCTTGGTATTTTCTTGATGGTGATGCGGGCGAATTGTTGGGAGAAGGTGGCAACAACTGCATGGTATTTGGCGAGTAGGTCATTCTTAACGTCGTATAGGCCATTTACCTAGCTGGCTACGAGTTGAGAGTCCGTATGGGCAATTAAATGACTGGTGCCCAGAGTTTTAGCCAACTCCATGTCGGCGATTAAAGCCTTGTATTCGGCTGTATTGTTTGAGGTGGCGAACTAGAAGGAAAGGCCATATCGTCATTCATCACCTTGGGGATCGATTAGTAATACTCTAACTCCACCTTTTGTTTTGTCGAAAAAACCATCAACAAAAATCTGTCACTCGTCGGTTTTAATACTTTGGGGTTATTGATCAGGAGTGCTAGAATGATCGTCGGGTTGGACAAGTTCTAGTGGTTTATCTTGAGACTCCAAAAATAAACATTTCGCGACGAAGTCGGCGAGCACCTGTGATTTGATGGTTTTTTCATAGAACGTAGGTGAGTTCGAATTCACTAAGTTTGATGCTCCAACGAATGAGTCGCCCTGTGGAGTCAACTTTAAAGAGGACGTCTTTAAGAGACTGGTCAGTCAAGATGGTAATCGGGTGTGCTTGGAAGTATTGCCTGAGCTTCCTTGCTGCAATGAGGAGTGCAAAGGCCAGTTTTTCCAGTTTGCTATAATTAAGTTTGCCAGCTTGAAGGGCCCGCTGATATAGTAGACAGGATATTGATGTCCTCATTCCTCGCGGACCAGAACAGCGACGATGGTTTCATCTGATGCAGCGAGATAGACGAAAAGTGGTTCTCCAGGCTTTAGACTGGCGAGCAACGGGGAGGGCTCTGGTATTGTTTGAGCTGGCTGAACGACTGTTGGCACTCTTCTGTCCATTGGTATCTGGTCGCCCTCTTGAGTAATCGAAAGAATGTTAGACTTTTTTTTGCAAATTTGGAGATAAAAACGGTTGAGTGCAGCTACCCCCTGATCAGATGTTAAACTTTTTTGGTTGATTGTAGCAGGCCCATTTGTAAGATTGCATTGATTTTTTCAGGATTGGCTTCAATGCCTTTGGAAGAGATCATAAAGCCCAAAAATTTTCCCGCAGAAACACCAAACACACTTTTTAAAGGATTAAGTTTCATTTTGTACTTACGGAATATGTTGAATGTGTCCGAAAGGTCACTGAGGTTCTGGTGGAGAGTAGGGCTTTTGACGAGCATGTCATCCACGTAGATCTCTATTGAACCCCCTATTTGTCGCTTGAAAAGTTTGTTGACCAAGCGTTGATATATGGCACCTGCATTCTTCAAGCTGAATGGCATGACTTGATAGCAAAAGGTACCCTCCTCTGTGATGAACGCTTTTTTTTCTCGATCGCAGGGGTCCATCTTAATTTGGTTGTATCCTAAGAAGGCATCCATGAAGCTCAGGAGTTTGTGCCCTGTTGAGGCATCAACCAGTCGATCAATACTGATGAGGGGGTAACTATCTTTTGGGTAGGCTTTATTTAAATCGGTGAAGTCAACACACATTCGCCATTTCCCTCAGGCCTTTTTGACCATGACTACATTAGACAGCCAGTCAAGGTACTTTACTTCTTTGATGTAGTTGACTGATAGCAATTTGTTGACTTCCTTGCGTATCGTCAGGAGCTGTTCTGGAGCAAATTTGCACTTCTTTTGTTTGACCGGTACGGCTCGCGGGTCCACATGTAGTGAGTGCATGATGACTTTTGGGTCAATGCCAGGCATGTTGGCTGCAGACCAAGCGAATACATCAGAGTTCTTTTTAAGGAACTTTGCGAGGAGGATCTTATCTTGGGTGTCAAGAGAAGAGCCAATGTTGGTAGCCAACTCGGGGTCTGAATCGTAAAAGGCTATCTTTTCAGTGTCCTCTATCGATTGTGGTTTCTAATCATGGAAACCATCTCGGGCATCAAGTTACTCCAGGTTGATTGACTCTAGTTGTGCAGGCGTAATGGTATGGACAAACGCTCCCGAGGCATGGTCCTAGACTATGATTGGCTGGTGCGTGGCTAATTCGATTGACAAAAAGTGGTATTGGTGCGCGGTCCATTGGTCAGAGCGTATAAATCCAATCCCTGTAGGCGTAAGAAATCTCATCGTTAGGCAGTAGACTACGATGATCATTTTTATCTTTTTCATCAATGGTCGACTGATTATTGCATTGTAAGCAAAAAGCTGGTCCATAACAAGGAAATCGACCAAGGCGTTCACTGTGTTCACCGTCACCCATGGTTACTGGGAGCGTGATCGTCCCTTTGATGGGAATTGGTTGGTTGACAAATCCGTAAATTAGAGATGATGGGTTCAGGTCGCCCGCGGTAAAGCTCATGCAAAGGAAGGCATCCCACTGTAGAGTTTCCACAACATTCCCATTGTCGATGAGGATCCTGTGGACTTGGTAGTTTCCTATTATGGCAGAAACGATAATGGGATCATTTCCTCAATCAGATAGGAGCTGTGAGTTAGCATCGTCAAAACGAATTACCCAATTTGTGTGCTTAACACGTTATGGTGCCACGTCGACCGCCATTACAGATTAGAGGTGGGACTTGAGCTTCGATTTGCTGACTGCTCAAGTTTTCATCGAACTGACGATCATACTTATAATGCCAATGACGAGTCATTTGGTTGCGGTCTCTCGGCGCTTATTCAGGGATCGTGCATGATCCTTGGCATGTGGTTCTTTCTTAACAAATTGCTTAATCACCCCCTTCCTTACCAGCGACTCTATGGCATTTTTTAGGCGAAAGCAGTCCTTAGTGGCATACCGATGTTGTTGTGAAAGTTACACTGCTTTTCAGGGTCACGATGGCTGCGATCGCTTTTCATTGAAGGTGGACACTCCAGAAGCCCTTCCTTCATTATGACGTTGAGAATTTGAGATCTCAAAGCTATCAGAGGCGTGTAGCACTGGTATTTTGTGTGCGAAGCGGGCTAAGTCCATTTCCTTGTGGGGCTTTATTGTGATGTAGCGGCTGGCACATCCTTTTGGGGGCAGTTGCCTGGGCGATCGTTGAACTGATTAAGCTTTGATCTTCAGCCTCCTCTTTGCCCGCGGTCTCAGGTTTTCGTTCGCCTACTTGCGATTTCTATTTCCTCAGCTTTTGCATATTTTTGTACCTTTTCGTAAAGTTGGTATAGTTTGGTGGGTTAGGCATCCGTCAGAGCATACTTCAGGTACTTATGGCAGACGCCTCTCATAAACGCTTGGATGGCCCATTCGTCATTGAGGTCCCGGACCTCCAAGGTGGCCGCATTGAAACACTTGAGGTAATCGTGAATCATCTCGTCATGGTTTTGCTTGATCGCCATTAAGCTGGCAGACGTCCTAGCGGCTATTCTGCAACTACTGAAATGGGCAAGGAAATGTCTTTCCAGTTGATCGAAGTTGGTGATAGATCCTGGATTCAGGGAGTACCACAAGTTCGTGCCAGCCCCCGAAGAGTCGTCAAGAAGATGCGGCACTAGATGGTGTCTAGCATGTTGCGCAAGTTATGGAAAGCATGAAAGTGATTCAGATGATCGGCTGAATCAGTTTTACCATCGTAAATATCAGGAGAGAGTTTGACTTTATTGAGGACTTGTACCTAAAGGATGTCAGGTGAGAGAGGGTTGTGTTCCTCGGATAACCATTCCCAGTTGTCTCTTCAGGGCTCACGAAGATCCTTGATTTCCTGTTTCAAGGCCGTCACCTGTTGGGCGAGGTCTAAAGTTGATCCTAACGCATGGTGTCCACTGGTATAGTAAGAAGTTCCCTGCGTCAGTTGCCGTGGGATTGGCATAAAGCAGGAGCTTTCTTCCAACATTGGGCATGTGGGTCGGTCAGCTGTAACGTGTCGCTCTTGTATTTGTGAGTTTGGGTTGTTAGCAATGTGTTGGTTTGGGCGATCAATAGGTTGCGCATTTTGGCAATTGGTTTGGGAATTGACCAATTGTGCCAACTGGATCTGGGATTGTTGGATGGCCGCTAGTTGACTAGTAATGGCTTAAAATTATGCTTGGTAATGCGCATGGTAGTCTGGCTAACGAGGTGGTGTAGGTGTACTGATTTGAGCAAAGAGGGGTAACGGGGTGTCAAAGGGCGTGTGTAAGGTATTAGGGGTAACAATGGTTGCTGGGACCATGGTGCTGACGCCAGCGGCTTGGTCAGGATATGGGATATAGGCTGCCAGTGGTGGGATCAGTCCTAATAGGTTTTAATAATAAGCTAGTGGTGAGTGGGATAGCCAGGAAGGCAGTGAAATGGGCACGTGGGATATTTGGGTATTTGATGAGCTGGGTATTGCTGGGGTTGCCGAAACTTCGGTACGATTTGTTGCTTTGGGCCACGAGGATGTGCTTTGTGGGATGTCAGTGCTTCGATCGGCCATGGTCTTTTTTCGATTGCTTTCCCACAGACGGTGCCAATTATTGAAGTTCACTTTACTAGTACTCAAAGGTCACGCGGAGCTTTGCAACACAGAGAAAGAGAGTCAGGAGGATGCCAGAGTTTGACTCCGGGAGCCCTCTCCGATGATTAAGTCAGAGGAGTGTTTTTAATAGTGTATATGAATTCTTGGAGACCCGAGAGAGATCTTTACCTGTGAGCATACTTCTCCCTTTTATAGGATTTATCTGGGGACATCGTGTCAGATGATTTGATGGTGAAGTGATCAACGCCGAGCTAAGTGTCAGGCCATAATACTTAATGGTCGGCTCAGTCAGTCGACTGTCATTCAGTGAATGTCAACTCCGCATTTAAATCATTATCGAAGAAATCACATCGCTGTCAAATGTGATTAAATGATCGCTCTTCCGTTCATGATAACAGTGCATTATGAATGGTTAGGCGGTAGGAGATATAATTAATATATATATATATATATCACATATCAAGTTTTTGTTACATGCGAGAAAATAAAGATAATTGCACGATGCAAATGTCCCCACGTGGGAGGAAAAAAATATTTCTAGGCGCGTCATTGGACATTCATCGATATGTGCCAATCGTGGACCCCATTTTATACCACGACATGACGAAGAACTTTCTTCTGTGTTAGCGCGAGCATTTAAAAGTGGTTCAATTACGCTGCTGCATTCAATATTCCAATTTATTTTGATCGCGCGAGCTCGCGTTTCAGTGCCAAAACCGACAGAATCGCGCGCCCCTTACCATTTGAATTCGTCGGACCTGTACAATTTCTAGGTACGCAAAAGGAGGCAACAAAACAATATGACGTGCGAATTAAAAAGGATTACAATAGAAAAAAATAATTATTTTATAATTTAATTTGTTGAATGAGTTAGAAATACAGCGATCTTAATGTGTTTGATTGATATAAATAAGGTAAAGTATTACATATAGAATAAATAAAGGATTATTAACAATAACATTGCCACTAAAATTTTTTTTAATCTTACAAATGAGTTAAAAATTATCGCATATTTTTAATTTATATTTAAAAAAAAAATTAGACATGTGATTTTTTAATCTTAATTGTAAAATTAAAAAATTTTAATATTTATGTATTTAATAATAATTTATAAATAAAAATTATTTTATTTTATTTATGATTAATTTATACATATATAAAAAATTTATTTAATTTATCTAAATCTAAACTTAACTCAATTTGATTAAAAAATAACTCAAACCCGTCCACTTCATATGAGGACAAGAAACAAGACTTGTAAAAAAATTATGGGAGCCTCTAATAATTAATGGCAACTTTTAAATATGACTTCGTAGTGGCCCAATAATAACAAATAAAATTATATATATTTTTAAAAGCCTTTAAAATTTTAAGTTTACTTATTATTGAGTATATCTATCTATTTGATACTATTATTGTATATTATATTTACACGCCGACTTCTTACTTCGTTGTTAGAAAAATATGACAAGATCACTCACATTTGAACTTGAAATTGCCTTTTCATTTCTCTTAATTCCTAATTCTTCAATTGAATCTGGGCCCTATATCTGCCCCTCCACTCCAGTCTATACAAGTATCTATTCGCTAACCCCATTAATAATTCATATATAGAAACATCAAAGTAAATAATTAATTTAAATTAGTAAATAAAAAATCTCGAGAATGAAAATTACACAGAAAACCCAAGCTAGAAATCCTAAATTTGTTAAAAGTTTCAACCCCCTCTAAACCAACCAATTCTAAAACAATGTATATAGATCACTTTTTGTATTAATGAAAAATAATTCTCCGTTGAAAGCAATATAGAATTCAAAAATTCATTTGTTCTTGTCTTTTTGGAAAAGTAATGTATTCATATATCCAAGCAATACATATATATATATATATATATAATATAAATAGCATCTAAAGGCCTTAATATAAATTAATATATAAATTATTTTTTTTGCATAATTTAATAAATTGCTTGATGTATGGTTTATTTTTTGAAACTTGAAATACTTGATTTAAAATTTTTTGAATAAATAACGAAAATAAACACATTGGATTAGATATTAAATTCCCATGTAAAACAGGTTGGTGATTACAAATAGTCTGAAACACGAACTCGTGATCATAGACTAATAATACTGTTTAGTTTGCAGCCAAAACTCCAGACTTCGACATGAAATACAAATTTAAAATGCGTTAACCCCAGGAAAAAGTTCATTTGCTTCAACAAGTTGCGGCCCAAGCATTCTTCTCATTGTTTTGCTTCACTATGTGTTCACTGAAATTAATAAATAGAGAATTAAGATGAGAAAGAAAAAAAGAATGTAATGTAAAAATTAACAAAAGTATCTTATTATATTAGTTATTTCTTTCATGTGAAATGTTTTATTGAATGTAATAAAATTAATTATTTCATTTTCCTTCATTAAAAATATTAAATGTCATCAAATAATTTTCAACATTTTACAGCATTTCTATTTTATATTTGTAAGTTAATTATAAAAATAAAATTAAATAGTTTTTATACATATCTTAGTAAGCCTTTAACTTTTTAAAATGATCAGGCTATCTAATGGTAAATATAATTTTTAAAATCTCTCGTCTAGTCCACGACGAGAGGTTTTAAATGTCAACATAATCATCTAAGCCGGTAGGCTTAATTCTAGATGTCGCTTAACTTATATACTAATATATAATAATTTTAATTTAAACTAACATTATGCAACTTTTATTAGTTCAATATTTTCATTTTTACTAAAATTTATGTTAAATAGACTATAACTAAAAGCTCAAATTAGAGGTTGTTGTGAGAAAATAAACTCATACTTAAAAACTTAAAAAAATCTTCGACGAATTATTAAATTCATACGAACT
>JBBYHO010503919.1:0-20532 GCA_038382025.1 Adansonia gregorii | reverse complement strand
CCTTCTTTCTTTTATGAAATTTGCTTTCTTTTTATTAGATGTAATAATAATAATAATAATAATAATAATAATAATAAACAAATTGAACTTGAACTCGAAAATTTGTTTCAGAAGATCCGAACTCGAATCTTAATTGAACCTCGATTTGATCAAAAAGTAAAAATTTGAACTTGAAAAAAATTCAATCCCGAAATGATCTAAATTCAAAAATATCTAAATTTAAAATAATTAAAATCTAAAATAACTCAATTTAAACCCGCCCAATTGATTAGTGGAAATGATGTTTTTTTGTCAAATGCAAATTTTTAAAAGTGTTTTTTTAATAATTGTCATGAAAATGATTCTTTTAACGGTTAAATACCTTCGCACGTTATTCATGTATAAAATTTTTTACATAAATAGAGATTATATTTGATAATAATATTTAATTATAAATAAAATTTTAAAAATTTCAGTTTATTCATATTTATAATTGATTCATTTTTTATATTGTTACCTTAATTTAAAAAATTAATATTTTATTTCAATTACTACAATCATAAATTTTAAAAATAAATATTATTCATTACCATCTTATTTGATTTAAAACTTTTTATAGATTATTTTTAGTGATTTGGACACTGATCTAATAGTTAGACCCAGTAACTTTATGCATAAATTATCCCCCACAACAAAACTATACGATAAAAAATATGATATAATAAAAAAATAAATATTACATATATATATAAATATATCAAATTTATATAATATACATTATTAATATATTAAAATTTATATAAATATATAATATTTTAAATATTATTATAATAAATAAAAATATATAAATAAGATAATAATACATAAAATATCAAAACTACAAATAATAGAGCAACCAAGCCACAGTGAAGATGGAAAATTATCGGTGATAATTATAAACTGATAGTATTGATTACACCAATTCATGGTCAGAACAATCAGGCTAGCTCATCCAGGCGTAACCTTAAACTTGATTTTTTTTAATTTAAATTAATTTGATATGATTTAAATTATTATTTAATAATTAATATATAAATATTTAAATTTAATTATAAAATATATAAATATTAATATAAAAATAAATTTATTATTTTTATTATTTTTAAATAATAAACTTGATTTTTTGAACTTGATGGCACTTTGATATAAATTTGGATAAAAAATATAAAAAAATTTGGATGGCCATGAGTACCTATACTGCTGATAATAAAGGATAATAAAAGTATCAAATAAAAAAATGAGTGCACGAGGAGGGGTAGTTCATAGCGAATTGATAGTACATTTTTGTTCTTATTCCTATTATTACTAAATAGAAGTAGAACTAGAACTCTATAAGGGATTGGAAACAAAGTTTACTTCTCCTAACTCCAAGCTCAAAGAACAGAGATCTGATTTTCCATGCCTTTTTAAGATAGAAAAAGTAGCTAAAGAAAGAGGCAGGCGGCACAGCAGAGAAACGACAGAAGAAATGGGAAGGTTCGCGCTGGGCTCGTCGTTTGATTCAAAATCTGGGCAGATAATAATGGTGGCATTGCTTTTAATGGTTGGCTCTTTCTTCGTTGGCAGCCTTTTTGGCAACAGTGCTCCCATTTACATCTCTCAAGTCTCTGACACTTCTTCTTCTTCATCTGCATCTGCGTCTTCATCTTCGGCTTCCTCTGGTAGCTTTCTGTCTTTACTACATGGCTAATTCATCATTCTCTTGAAATGGTTCATCCCCATTTCCAATTCAATTCCCAATACAAAGCAATTACCTTTAATGTTATTCTTTTTAGTTCTTTGATTTGTTTTATTTTTGAGTGCTAGCTTAAACTGAAAGGAAACTATTTTTTTTAAAGGATAGGTTGGGTGGCCATTTTCCAAAAGTTAAAGCAGATAGTTAAGTTCAAGGGTGTGTTTTTTGGTGAAGTCACATAAGATGATCAGTTATTTGGACGGATTGTTTACCACTGTAATCTTTTTTTACCCTTATTTTTAAAATTCATAATGTGGATTGAAGTTTACTCGGGCTTAGTTCTGCTGTGTAAAATATGGGTACATTGGCTTGCTTATTGTTTCTTTCAATGTGCATCATGACATGATGATGATGACCTTCGATTACTAAAATCTATTGGATTGCTTATAGCCATGTCCATGTTTATATCAAACTGTTACTATTGATGCAAAAACCAGGTCTAGCAAAGGTGTCACATTGGAACTTATTGCTATAATCCAGCATGTGAATTAGCTTCTTCCTGTCAAAAGGAGAATGAAGAATTAAAGCTAAAATTAAAGAAAAGGAAGAAACCCGAATTAACTGTCTCTTAATATACATGGTCTAGAGCACAAGGTTCACTGCAGGGGAACATTTGAATTTCAACATCTTTATTGAGATGCTGCTGTAATTTCTGTTATCAGTTAAGACCATAAATGCATGCCATGTTCGTAACATCCTCTGCCTCACCCTTTAAAACTGAAGCATGTGTATGGATACTGTGATATATTCATTTTAACCTTTTGGGAAGGCCCTCCTGTGAAACTGTTAATAGCTTGCAAGTTTTTTAGCTATATTACTGAGATTTTTAAACCTTTTCTAGGCAATGATATGGGTTCATCTTTCTGCACTTGCAGCTCTATCTACATTTATTAATAAGGTTTCTCTTACTTATCGAGAAACACCACTTGTAGTCCCAGCAAATGGGATGAATATATGTCCGTTGAAGTTTAATGAGTATATCCCTTGTCATGACATCACTTATGTGAAGCAATTGGTTCGAAACTTGAATCTTTCCAAAAGTGAAGAGCTAGAAAGACACTGCCCTCCACTTGGAAAGCGTTTATTTTGTTTGGTGCCACCACCAGAAGATTATAAAATTCCCATAAAGTGGCCAGTGAGCAGGGATTATGTTTGGCGAAGCAATGTGAATCATACACATCTTGCTGAAGTCAAAGGAGGACAAAACTGGGTGCATGAGAAAAATCAGCTGTGGTGGTTTCCTGGTGGTGGTACTCATTTCAAGCATGGTGCAGCTGAGTACATTGAAAGGTACGGACATTGATATAATTTCACAAGAGATCTACATCTTTCTTGCAATAGCATTAAGTATTTGGTGACACTTCCTTCATCCAAGCACTGAAATAGGTTTTATCTTTACAAAATTAGGTATTGTTACTTTTTAAATTATTTAACCTATAATATAAAGTAGAAACTGTTTAGTGTAGCTTTGGGGAAGTTTTGGATGCACTTACAGTTTTTTTACTTTTTAGAAGTGCAATAGCCTCCAAAGAGGTACTTCTTTAAAAAAGTGGGATGCCTGATCGGCACCTAAGAAAACATAATAAAAAATTGCCCTAGTGAAATGGGAAGAAGATACATATGTGAATCCCAATTGCTCTAAAACATATGGTGAAATAATTAGATGAATAGTTTCTCCAGACTCCCAGTTGTGCTAATTGTTTTTCGATGTTTGGGTATTTGGTAACTAGTCGTTATCCTGTTCTTTGTTTTCTTTTGGTTACATATCACAGAGCCCCAGGTGGGAGGAGGGATTTGAACCTTGAACCTTTTGTCTCTCTGGTAGCAATCATTATGCCAAGCTTTGGTTGTTTATCCAATTCTGTGTTGACTATATTGGAAATCACATATATTTTGATTATAGGTCCATCAGACATCTCTTCTGTATGGTTTCTGGTGGCTTCTTCAAAGCAAAGAACGCTTTAAATATGCCTGTCTACAAACACTATGGTCAGATTCCCTGCTTGTTTCCTTTGGGTTATTCTGCCAAAAAGGCTATGAACAAATCATCTTGCTGTCCACAACTCAGCTATTCATGCCTAGGAAAGTCAGAAGGGAATCTTGGGTTCAAGTCATTTTTGGGAATTGAAGAAGTCTGTAGCTCCGGTGGAAAAGTCTACTTGTAGGACATAGATTTCTCTGCCCAACTTTCTGTGTCAGTCAGAATTATGAGATAAATATTACTGATTTGTTTATGTATGAATGTGCTTGCCTTTCTTTTGTTCTGGTCGCTAGTGATATGTTTCATTAGGATATATTTGACAGCTTTAGTTCTGTCCGGAGAAAAGGGGTTTGTGTAGCTAGGCACATATAAATTGAGGTTAAGACATAGTTGATTTCTGTAGCAATTTCTGGATTTTAGTGAGCCTGAAGGAATTAAAATTGTCCATTTCCGCATTGGATCACAGACTTTACGCTCGGCCTGGGTGAAAATTGAGGGCACTGAACTGTTAAATGAATGAATTTCATTTAGGAATTACATAGTTTGGTTTATCCATAATTATTGTCCATGCACTAGAATTTGAACTAAATTTAACAAATTTCTTTTGTAAGATTTTTATAATTTACTTCTTATTTTTTTATTATTTAATTTCAAGAGGAATTATTGACATTTTTTTTTGCAATATTCCTGCATGTTGTTGGACATACAGGCTAGGAAATATGACAACTAGTG
Source organism: Adansonia gregorii (assembly GCA_038382025.1). Taxonomy (NCBI): domain Eukaryota; kingdom Viridiplantae; phylum Streptophyta; class Magnoliopsida; order Malvales; family Malvaceae; genus Adansonia; species Adansonia gregorii. Next base: position 16,066 of record JBBYHO010503919.1, on the reverse strand, counting down.
AAACAGGTGACCTGCGTTCAGCAGGGGTAGTTCAAGTTCTAGATGTTGGATGTGGAGTGGCCAGCTTCTCAGCTTATCTTCTTCCCTTGGATATACAAACAATGTCTTTTGCTCCCAAAGATGTTCATGAAAATCAGATTCAGTTTGCTTTAGAGCGAGGAATTGGTGCAATGATCTCTGCCATAGCCACAAAACAGTTGCCATATCCCAGTAACTCTTTTGATATGGTTCACTGTTCTAGATGTCGTATTGATTGGCATGAGAATGGTACCTTTTCTGTTCTCTGCTGCCCACTCTATATTCAAGTTAATTTCTGCTGTTGTTCATGACCAGAATGTTAAAATATTAGATAAATATAACTTTCCGAACAATCTTGCTATCAGAAAATCCATTCTGGATAACAATGGCAATATAGAAATGGGTTGGGCTTCCCTCCTTTATTTTTCCATCCATTACTATTCAATACAACCTTAATCACCATCCATAAATTTGACTTTGACAATTCATAAGTGGATCTTATGGATATGAATGGTGTTGATAAACGTATTGGAAAAAAATGGACAAAAAAGTAATGGATGGGAGCCCAACCCTAAGGTCATCACACTATTGGTAGCCACTCATGTAATCAACATCTGGGGTTTATATTGTGGGACCACAACCTGATTAGATAGCTTACAAAGTTTCTTTATTATTGCACCTAGCAAGCTCCTTTCCAAATCTTTAGCATAGATCTCCACCTATGGATTAATATTTCCCAAAGTCAGTTAATTTCCATAGTTTTCTCTCTTTTGGTTAAGATAATTGTGACTTTCCTTCCCCGAATAGAAGGAGTATACTAAAGATTCAATAGCATACTTATCAGAACCCAAATGATTTAGAAAAGACAACTAGTATTTGTAATTCTGAACATGACTTATATCTACTTGACTGCATCATGACTAAGTTTCACTGTTTAAAGTTGGTGGGTGGAGGGGAAACTACCTGCTGAGGTGCAACATTCTATGATCTTGAAAACTTAATTTATGGCTTCCCTATATTTTGTGAAGTTGTAGTCAATTCATTATTTGCAGGTATTGTAGTTTTTTTTTTTTTTTTTGGTGTCTTTGTTAGGTTTGGTAGATTACTTTTTGGATTAAAATGACCAGGACTCAAATATCTGACAATGAAATGTTTCTATAAGAGCGCCATGTTGGAAAAAAAGGAAAAAAAAGAAAAACTTTCTTGTTAAATTACAAATTATAATGCTATATTTTTATTCATTGATATCATGAGCTCTAAGATGTTCATGATAGAGGCAGCTCCTCAACCCCCCCTGCAGGCCTCCTCACTCTCTAGCCTTTTCCCTCTTCAATGCTATTTTCTGGTGCTTTTCTCTTCTAGGTGTTAATATGATGTTATGTTAACATATATGTCTGAATCCGTAAAAGTCATGTTTAACACTATAGGTTTCAGATATCAGCTTGTTAGCTATCTCGTACATTCTTCTATTCTTGTTCGAGTTTCCTAATTTTATTTTTGTATTATATTGTTTCCTTAGATGGTATTTTACTCAAGGAAGTGAGCCGCCTCTTGCGACCTAAAGGATATTTTGTCTATTCGGCTCCACCTGCTTATAGGAAGGATAAAGATTATCCAGTAATTTGGAACAAGTTGGTGAATCTGACTGCAGCAATGTGCTGGAAACTTATTGCTCGAAAGGTTCAAACTGCCATTTGGATCAAAGAGGAAAATCCATCATGCCTTCAGCATAATGCAGAATTGAAGCTCATTGATATTTGTGATGCTGTAGACGAGACTAAACCATCATGGAAAACTCCTCTAATGAATTGTATACACCTAACAAGTGCAAAAACAGATACTCAGAAGCTCCTCCCTAGGCCTGAGCGTCTGTTTGTATATTCGGAGAGCCTCAGAAGAATCGGTCAGTTTATCTTGCATTTGTCTAAATTTTGTTTTCTGAGATCACTCACATTTTTCCCAAACAAAAAATATTGGTTAATTACACATTTGGCACCCGGAATTAGTCGGATGTTCAATTTGGCCTCTAAAGTTTAAATATGCACAATAAGTACTTTGCTTCAATTTATCAGTTTCCACATCAGGCTAATATTTTTAGTCAAATAGATAATTTGTCCAAAAAAAATTTAACAATATAGCACATGTCTAAAATATGCCACACTATTTTATTTTTTTGTTTTTTTTCCTTCTAGAAGCTTTTTATTTCTAAAATTAAAACAATAAAGAAAATAAGAAAATAAAAAAAGGGAAGAGAGGAAACAGGAAAGGAGAGGGGGGGAGGGTCAACTAGCTGGATTGGGGACGTCAAATTCACTCGAAACCAAGGGGGAACCTGATTCCCAACCCTGACAGGGATGTGGGATAAACTTTTGGGGACAAGGGTGGGATTGGGAGCATTCTGAATTCCCTGTTAGGGGGAGCGGACAGGGAACATAATCCCTGCTCTGGCCTACCTCCATCCTCAATATATATAATTAAATAAATTTATCTTTATGCTAGTACTTTCATTATCAATATTTGCTTTGGTATTTTTCAACATGATACGATTTTGATTTACCCAAATGCTTTTATTTTTTAGATGCTCAAAACATTTTGTCCTTAGATCTGGTGCTCAATTTTCAGACTTATCTCTTTAGATTACTTACACCAATAGTTTATATTCCTTTTTATACACTTTTCTGTATACATATTGGGATAAGTTTTCTTTCCATGCCGTATGTGGGTTATATTGTTATTGTTTTCCTTCTTTGATCATTGCCGAAATTACATGCAAGAGCAAGGTCATTGGAAGCTAAACAAAAGTACTAAAGTGAATAGCTGCTACTTTACATACAAATTACCTTTTCTTATAACCTTTTTTTTTAATGAATTTTATCCAATGAACTTGCAGCTTCGATCTCATGTGTGAGTAATTTTTAGTTATTTTTAAATTTTTTTGTTTGATTTTTTATTAGATAAATTTAGAAATAATTAATTATTTAATTATTTATTTTTAAAATTTTAAAATTTTAATGGAGCGGGGATTCGCCTTCTTCGCTAAAAGCTTATGAGGACAATGATGGGGAGAAAACTCCTCCCTAACAGAGAGGACGAGGATGGGGAGTACTAGCACTTGCAAATCGGGGTGGGGAATAGGGAATGCACTCCCTGCCTCATACCTGCCCTGTTAACATCCCTAAACATGGCAGATCGGTGCTGATCAACCTTCCCCTTTCTCCATCATTCTCTCTCTATCTTCCCTTCTCTCTCTTTCCTCTCTTGTCCTATTTTCTGTTTGTTTTCCTTTTCTTTTTTTTTTTTTTTTTTTGAATTTTATAGTTTTTAGTTTTTCGTTTTGTTGGAACTTCAACTTTTTAAATTCAAAAATATATATTTTTTAAAAATCAGTTTTAAAAAGTGACATGTCTGTTTATAGAAATGTGGCATGTTTTTATTGGCTATTTTGGAGCTTGGACACAACACTCGTTCGATTAATGGAGTTAGTTTCATGTCCAAACTGAAAAATGGAAGCAAAGTTTTAGTGCCTCACTGCATGTGTTTGTACTCTTGGTACAAATTGAAAATTTGATGATTTTTCTGGTATGAAATGTGTAATTAACCCAAAAATCCTTCACGGAGAAATTACATGTTTGATCTTCCAGACAATCATGATAGTATTTATGTTTTATCCTTTTGGACTAAAATTGGACCTGAATTAAAACATAGGGTTTAAAGAACAGCTTTCTATCAAATCAGGTGATATTTTGAACTTAACAAAGAAGAAACTTTTCTCTTATAATTTGATTGGCAGAATATCTTAAATGATGCTTTTTAAATCTCTGTCTTGTACACCTTTTAATGTGTTTAAACTTATAATGGCTTATTGCCAATTGCCAGTTGATTACCATGTAAAATCAGAAAGCACTTGCCTGTATAATATCTTTTGTAGCACCTATGGTATGACTCATCTAGTTCACGATGGGAGAACAATTTTATTGTTTTGAAAAAAAAAAAAATAGTTTTGTTACTTGATTCTAGCAGTTAATTAAACATGGAAATGGGATTGTGAGTTTGTTTTTACATTCTAGTTTATATGATTTGACCTTTTGCTGTGCCATTGACCTGCAACCAATCTGTCTTCTTCTGTTGTCTTAAACCAGGGTAGCAGGCACTGGTAACTGTCTTAACTACAGTATTCTCTTTCCTATAGCTAATCTTATTCATAGGGCTCTGCTCCTGAGCATCAAAACATGATGTTACTCTTTTATCTTGAGTTTGCTGTCTCGTTACATGTATTAGAGACATTATTTTGATAATATTAGCCTTGAATTTAACATTACAGGTTGTTTCCACTGGGTGGTCATAATTTTAGGTTTGTGCTAATCTCATTACCATTATGCTGAATGGAAGGAATACACTTAGGCTTTTTGTGTCAAATTTTTCTTGATTTGAAAATTGGCATAATTGTTAGCATATGCCTTTTTTTAAGTTCTTTTCATGAATGATAAACAGTTCGTTTTGAAGATAAATTTTGTTACATGTTACATGGATATTGATTATAAGCTAGGTGAAAACACATTAATCAATTTCAATTTTGGCTTATTTCTTAAAATCAATTAAGTTGTTTTTACAGAAAATTACATTTTCATGTAAAATAGCAAAGGTAACACGAAACAGATAATGTTTGCTTCATTGCAGGTTGCTTTGCTAAGATTTTTTCATTGGAGAACTCTTGTTTAGAATAGCTTTCATTCAAAACTGTTTTTGTTTAGAGCAACTCATGTTTGGAACAGTTCTTGTTCAGAATAGCTCACGTTCGAAACAGCTTCTGTTCAGAATAGGTCTGTTTAGAACTTCTGTTCAAAACAGCAAATTTACGGAACAACAGTTTCATAGAACAGTTCATTTACAAAACAATACTTTCATGGAAAGGCACCTCCACCAAGTATTGTCCTATAGAAGATGTTCCACCTATTGCTACACCAAGGTAGAATAAGTGAAATGATCTTGGAATATGGCAAGTTTTTTTGGTTAATTTCACTATTCAGATGTTCTAGAATGCTTGGCTTAGTGCATCAGATGTGAAGATACTTAATGAGCTCTTCTCTTAATCTTTCCCTAAAGTATTAGTGCTTCTCCCTTTCTTTCAAAACAAATAGTGAACTCTTATTTACTATTCACTATATTGCCAACAACAATTTAGACTCCCATCAAACAGAGTAGTAATGCCTTAGTAGCTGACAATCTCCTATATAATGCCCATTAAATATCCATATTTTGTAACTCCTATTCTAAGAAGTATAAGTAGCAGTTCTGAAAACTCATCTTTGGACTTTGGGCATTTGACGAACTTTCTAAAGTTCTCTTTGCAATTCCTTCCTCTAATTCCTTTTCAGCTTTGTTCTCAAAACTCATTTTGGGACTTGTTTGCAAGGCTTCCTCTCTCTACCAAAGAACCCTCTACACCATCAAAGTAAAGAAATTTAAATTCCGGTAAAGTTTTAGCAGACAAGGATTTATGGACTTGAAATCTATAATTCTGAATTTCATTTTTCTAGGTTCTTTTTTGATTCTAAATTCCTGGTTTGTCTATGTCTTGCCAAGTGTTTCATGTCATTTTGGTGGTTATGAGCTGTTTGACTTGGAAGGTTTGCACTAGGTTACATCATGTAATATTCTACCTTCTTATTTGTGGCATATTATCAATAGCACTTAACACGCATGGAGATATTTATTTGATCCAACGTCATAATTGCTTTGTATACGATTACAGGCATCAGTAGAGAAGAATTTACTATGGATTCTGACTTCTGGCAAGATCAAGTTCACTATTATTGGAAGCTGATGAATATTAGCAAGACAGAAATACGAAATGTGATGGACATGAACGCCTTTTATGGTGGTTTTGCTGCAGCTTTGAATGAATTTCCTGTTTGGGTAATGAATGTAGTGCCTTCAAGCATGCAAAATACCTTATCTGCGATATATGACAGGGGTCTGATTGGTGCTTTTCATGATTGGTAAGAAAGTTTTTATATTCTTTCTATTTTATTGCTGATCTCCATCTGCAATATGATAGTTTTTGTTGGCTATTCAGATCTTATTAAAAGCTGTCAACACATTTTGATTTATTTTCAAGGTGTGAACCATTTTCTACATATCCACGCACGTATGATTTACTGCATGCCAACCATCTTTTCTCTCAATATAAAAATAATGGAGAAGGTTGCCAGATGGAGGATATGATGCTTGAGATGGACCGTGTTTTAAGACCTCAGGTAATTGTTTCCTTGTAGCTTTTCTTTTGCTAGTACATTGAACACATGTTCATTGAGATCGTAACATAATATATGTGGTTGGCTAAGAGTGAGAAGCAATATCTGGTCCTTTCTAGACTGTTCTGATTTTAATAATGCATTTACTATTCCATGGGTAGCATCATTAGCATCCCACATAAAATAATTGGTCACTTGTCCACACATTTTTCTGTGTTAGTGCCTAGTTTTTTGAGAAGATTATTGAAAATGGTCATGCAAATTTTGATCTATTGTAATTGATGCTACCATGTATATTGTTGAACCTCCACGTGTTAGGCATTAGACAAGTTAGAATGAAAATGTTATGGATGTAGGACATAGGAAAATTATGCCATGATTTAGGGAGGCATTAATGTTTTCTTTTATGTGCTTATTGTAATATACATTTATTTTTGGGTATTTAGTTCTTTAAATTACTTCAGTATCATTCACTTACCAAGTATCGGCCAGGGAGTAGAGTATTGGTATCTTTTTATTTAGTAGCTTTCGATTATTGAGATAGTACAGATTGAACTTAGATTTGATATTTAAGTGCTGAAACTTTTGCTCGTGGTTCTCCTCTCTTCTATCTTGAACTTATTTCTATATTTCTCTTTTACTAGTGTTCCTCTATTTAGTCCTTTCTGTCTGATATTCTGTCTATTTCTATTTCTATTTCTATTTCTATCTTTTTAGCCCCCTTTATTTGCCCTCAGCTGCAAACCCGAGCTAGTCAGGTTAATGAGGCCCAAAGTAAAGATTTTTGGGCTTTTTTTTTTAAATTTTTTGTGTCACATGTTCCGGCTACTATATCTAGTGCAGGTGGATGGAAACTAACATCATCTCTGCTCGGTTGGTTACTTGGTGTATAAGCTAAGTAGCTCATTATGGTTATAACTCATTGCACATTTGTGTCTCAGGGATTTGTTATAATTAGAGATGAGGATTCTATTAGATCAAGAATTCAAGATCTCGCTCCGAAATTTCTGTGGGAGGTTGAATCGCATGTTCTGGAAAACAGGGAGAACCAGAGAGAAACAGTGCTAATTTGCAGAAAGAAATTCTGGGCTCTTGTTTAATGTGAAGATGTTTCTACCATAAAGTTCTCTACTAATGCAGCTTTATTTTCAACCCTTCTAAAGGTCTTATTCGCGTCATTGAGTTTAGGTTCCTTGTTTTTGACCTTTTTTTTCTTTTTAACTCCTGCACTTTGTAAATATTAACCTTATTAGTGTTAGGAAAAAAAAAATTAGGGGTTATATATTTTCATAATTTATTCATTGTTAAGCAGATGAATAATACTTTAAGGCCTCCCCTCCCACTTCCAGCATTGTATTACTGAACCCCATATCCTCAGCAAATTCAAGTGCTTTGACAGCTGCAAACGCCTCAAATACTGTCGGGTCCAGAGATCGTTTCAAAAGCTTCAGATGCGACAATTGTAGGGTTCCAGCATTCAAGCTCCAGCCATAACTAACCCTTTAGATTAAGGGCGCCATCATAATTTATTTTGAGGACCACATTTTGTTGCGGCCATTCATGTCTGCACCATTCCGACTCTTTGGCACTTTGCTCGCGGCTGAACTTGATGAGTCCGAAAGGTAGGTCTTTGCAAAATTAACCATGGTTTGCGCTCGCCGTTGTCTACCATTATCCACTTCCTCACTCTTAGAGATTTTCTTGAGTTAGGTGCAGCTCGAAATTTTTTTAAATTTCTTTCTTAGATTTGAATTTTGTTTTGAGTCATATTGCAAATTCAAATTATCATTTAAAAAATATTTTTATATTTTTTATAATTAAATTTAAAAAATTATTAATTTATTAAAAATGATTTGATAAGACCTGCCCAAATCCCTCAAATACCAAAGGCTGGTCGAGGACTTTTCAACTCTTGAACGGGTCTACTCATTCCTGCCATGCTAGATTGACCACATCCCAACCAGTTCTCTAAATTTTCCCTTTGATCCATCTTGCATCTGACTACGCTAGCAACCTTACGATGGTCACGGAAAGCATGCACCGCAGTTTCACGCCCCGCTACTTTGCGAACGTGGTGGCTAAATAATATGGTATAGTCTCCACCCAAATTCTGTATTTTATTATGGACGAGAGGTCTCTATAGCATATTCCATAACATCCTGCTCATATCCATAACTCTCTGGCCCCTTTTGTAATTGTTGGTTCAAGTTGCATAAAAAATGCATATACACTGTTAACTGTCCTAACTTCATAGAGGCCAATTATTTCCGTAATGCCAAGCCAGCGTATCAGAAGCATGAAATCTGTTGATTGGCGTGAGCAAAATAAACTTTTAACTATTAGTAATTTACAATGTTAGTAGAAATTAATCTTACATTACTTAGAAAAATCAGCAATAAAAAATATACAGTAAGATATTCTTTTCAGCTTAGATAATTGAGCTAAGTGCTGCGTGGCACTAGGCTCACATAGTGGAGTTCTAATTATTTAGTGTAAAAAACGTTTATAAATTTGTTGTATCTTTGAAGCATTATAACACCTTAAAGAAAGTGTTCCTCATGCCTCAAATTTACCATTCAAATCTTTTATTTCTAGAATTTCAGTATAAATGAAAAAAGATTTTTTTTTTGTTTAGGAAATATCAGAAAGCATAGTTTAATATCGGTTAAACCGAATTAATCAAAATTTAGTTAAAACATGATAAATTTTAGACCTCACTCTCTAACCGTCCCCTGCGGAATCGTTAAGCTATTGCCATATGACCAAGATACGAATCCTAACCGATTGGACTTAAAAAAGCGGGTATACCCCTCGTTTATATATATATATATATAATTATTTTTTCATTCTTAGGCTATATCATTATTATTTTTTGATATTTTTGGGGATCGAGTTATTAAGATGAATTGTTCACTCGACTTAAGCCAAAATGGTCATTACGAAATGATCATTTGTCTTACCATCATCACCAATTTATATTGGCTAGGTGAAACTGGTCACCTATCGGAGTTCGTATTTTGAAGGTTACAAAACACTTAAAAACAAATTTCAAGTTCCATGATAATACTAAAGATTACGTGAAAGGGTTCGAGAGTCGATTATAATCATGAATAAGGATCGATTCCTCTAATAATATCTAAAAATCGACACCTTATTAATTACTTGTTAACTCAAATATGATTTTTATCTGTTTTTAATATCTAGTATTTAATTATAATTCGCGTATATCAAATTAAAATTTTATCAAACAAATTTATTATTTCGTTTGAGAAAGTTAAGCTTTCAATATTTTTGAAAATAAAAATATCTTTTTCACCCTATGGAGGAGCACGAAAGGTTTTATCATTATCTCTTTCTCACGCCACCAAAGGACTAGAGGCATAAGAAAGGTTTTAAAAATAAAAAAAAAAATTCGCTCCCCATCAAAGGACTAGAGGAGTAAGAAAGGTTTTAAAAATAAAAAATCTTTCTCAGCTCACCAAAGGGCGAAAGAATATGAAAGGTTCTATTTTACGAAATTAAAAAAAAATCTTGATTTTCTCACTTTTGGAGAGGATGTACCTTCATTTAAAATAATTGATGGGGTGACTTCATATTCTGGCAAGCACACCTATGTACTATTTCAACTCAAGTATATTGCCTTAATTTTTTTGAAAGCTTCTAATTTTGTTAAAAACAATAGAACTTATCCTAAGACTAAGACTTGGTTGAGAAAATCAAAATATCCTTAAAATACACATTGATGTAAAAGTATCCTAGTGACCTTAAAAGACTCAGTTCTAATTTAAATTATTAAAATATTCTTAAGATCTACCTTCGATATGAAAGTATTCTAGTAATCCTAAAAGACTTGATAACTTCATAAAAGAAAAAACCTATCCCTATTATGCATGTTCGAGATGGAAGTATCCCAATGATCATAAAGGACTCGATTCGAAGATAAATTACTAAAATACCCTTAAGGAGTACCTTTTACATGAAAATATTTTGATAACCCAGAAGGATTTGAAAACGATTAATATGACAAGTTTACCCTAAATGGGTAACCTAGATAGCAAATATGACCTACAATGCAAAAATTACTAATATGCCACTAAATCTCTTAAAATTTACGCTTTAGCCCTAAAATGACAAAAAGTCCTGGGAATGTCTCTAACATGTTCAAAATACCCTGAATGGTAATTTGATGTTGAAAAGACTCATTTAACCCTAAGATGTAAAGTTTTACCTAATGGACTCTAAACTTTTCTAATTTTTCAACTTGGTCCCTAAATGAAATAAAAGCACAAACAAAGATCAAACACGTCAAAATCCACATGGAGAATTCATCAAATATCATAAAAACCATTTGGCCAAGCACCTTTAGTCCTGAAACAAATTTTGCAATTTTTTGCAAACAAGCCTCTAAACTTTTTAAAATTGCAAATAGGCCTTAAAAGGTTAAAAATGCATGAAACACATTTAAACATGTTAAATATGCATGAAAACACCTTTAAGGGTCTCACCAAGCATTCAACCAAGCTTAAATGGCCTTATTGCAACTTTTGCAATTTAGTCCCTATATTTTTCATAATTACAAAGTGGCCTAAAAAATCAAAAGCTTCACAAAATAACCATACAACGTTAGGCCAAGCTTGGAAACATCTTTCTAAGGCCTTTAAAAGTTTTGAATAAATTGGTTTTAGACCCAATAATTTTTAAACATCGCCAAATAGTCCTAAATGTCATGAAAACAAGAATTAGAAATTATACAAAGGCAATTAACATATTCAGCCATCACCAATAACCAACAAAAAAATTTCTTTTAACATGGCTACATGAATAATCAACATATAGCCTAATTTCTACTAAGCTCCCATCATCATCAACATCAATGAAATCATGAAGTATAGACATATAAGCATACTTTATTAATAATCAACATGAAAATACTAGGGAAAATAGCACCAAAATTATGTACATAATATTACAACATCATTTCTCCATCAAAACATATATTTTGGTGATAAAAATCAAATTATTACTAATACAAATCAAATATAAAATTAAATCAAGAAAATTTGCTCATGGCCTTCATACTTGGCCTTTAAACATGGATCACAAGTAATCAATAGGTTCACTCAAAGGAAGAAACATGCATGAAATGAACAAAAGTCAAAGCTTTTACAAGTGAAACTGCCTTTAAAAGCTTTGAAAATTTAGGGAAGAAAAAAAAAGCTTGAAAATGCTCACGAAAATGGCCAATTTTTGCATGAAAGCCATCTTCCTTGAATGAAAGCATCATCCCCCTATTTATAAAGGGAAGGATTCGGCCAAGGGGGAAAAAACCCCTTGAGCTGAATTTTAAGGCTTTTTTTTATTATTTTTTTTTGTTGACATTTTTTTATTTTGATAAGAATGAATTGATTTTTTTTTGTCATATTCATCACATATGAGTCATCATCTATATCCATAGGTTCATGATGACAAGGAAAACAAATCTAAATTGGATAAAAAATGAGTTATAAGGATTAAATTGTAACAAATTAAAAATTATATATTCAAAGGATAAAATATCACATGATAAATTCATTTAAGAATTTAATCAAAATAGGCTTGTTGGGCTTGTTACGAAACAAAAATGGGCTTATAAGGTTTGGTGGAAAGTTAATGGGCTTATTAGGCTTATTAAGAAAATTAATGGGTTTTAAGACTCATGAAATGAAAAAAAAAATCTTGGCCCATTAAAAATAAATATAATAAATTTTCAAATAAAAATTTTGAAAGAAATTGTTAAGAAATTTTATGTACAAGAAAAAGACAATTAAAAATTTTAAACTCATAAGAGTTTTATGAAAAAAATCCTTTTGGAAGAAAATTGATATTTAATAAAAATGAATCAAATTACATCCAAGATTATTTTACTAAAATATGTGAAAATTTCTAAACCCTAAAAAATTTTACAAATGAAAAAAGCCAAAACAAGAAAATTTAAAAAATGCATTCAAATTTATAAAAGTGAATTGAACTTAACACATTACTTAAATTATTAATCTATAAAAATAATAAAGATGAAAACTTGAAATCTATAACAAATTTCATCAAAAAAATTTCATGGGTATGACATTTGTGGTATTATGAAAAATTTAAAATTAATAAATAAATTTGACAATTTGACACCATGTGGTATAAAATGCCAACATAAATTTTTCTTGAATATTTTTTTTGTGATGAGTATTAGCATAAATATTGCATGGGTATCATAAAAATATACGACGATTGTCTTACCAAATTTTTTAAAAAATCTTGAAAAATCTCTAAAAATAAAAAATTTGACCGTGGCATCATAACCAGAATTGAATTTCAAAATTTTAAAAGAAAAATGTTGAAAACTAACTTTTTACTTTAATATTTATCTTTTTTATTCGAGACTTGTTCTTTATGACCCTTGAAATGGCATTTTTTCTATCACATGCATGAACAGTCATTTAGGCATGACCAAATAGGTCTTAAAAATGCCGAATTCACTTGGAGGAAGTCTGCCTTGACTGAGGTTTTCACTGGGTTCTTGGTCTTGGTTATTGAGGGACTGTTGGGGAAGGGCTTGAACAAAATTAGGTGCCTACAGAGGTTTATAGCTTTTTGTAAAGTATCTGATCCTCAACAAATTTAGGCCTTAGATTTTTAAAAACATATATTATTGGCTATGCAAAAAATTTGAAAACATATAGATTACTGGATTTAAGTTTTAATTTTATTGTTGAATCTATATATGTTAAATTTTTTGAAAAAAATACTTTTAATGTTATTAAATATGAAAAGGAAAATGAAAAACAAATTATATTGGCTTCTAAAATTGGTAAGAAAAAAATAATGATTTAATTAAGCTACGAAGTCAAAGACTGAGAAAAAAGTAATATTTACATTTTGATTTTGTTTTTATAAAATGTCGTAGCATGCTAAGACGCGAATCCTAAGGCATTGGACTTGGAGACGAGTGGATCCCTCATTTCTCCATTTTTCTTTTTTTGTTCATATTAGGATTGAGTTGCTGAACTAAATCGTTCACCTAACTTAACCCTAAATAATAGTTATGAAATGACCATTTAACTTGAAGTAGCCACCAATCTAGTTTTGGCTAAGCGAGATTGGTCACTTATTGAAGTTCGTATTTTAAAGGTTATGAAATCCTAAAAAAACTTTAAGGTGTACATTAATTCTAGAGATTTGCTTGAAAGGGTTCAAGAGTTGGTTACAATAACGAGTAAAAATTGATCTCCCTCATGATACCCAAAAATCGATATCTTTTAAATATGTGTTAACTTTAAATCTCAATTTTATTTTGGTTTTGGTAATCAGTATTTAATCTTAATTACAGTACTTCAAAAAAAATTAATAAATAGTTTTATTATTCTGTTGGTGAGTCAAGTTTGAAAGTAGTTTTTAAAATCAAAATATCTTTACCATCCTACTAGAGAATTGAAGGAACACGAAAAGTTTTATTTTTGTGAAATTTAAAAATTTTGATTCACTCATTTTGAAAAAAGCATTCGTCTATCTAGAATAATCGGTGAGGTGACTTTCATATACTAGAAGTACACCCAGGGATTATTTTAACTGAGGTATATTGCCTTAATTTTTTTTTGAAAATCTTAATTTTATTAGAAAATTAAAAAGACTTGGGCTAAGACTTAGCTTCAATGAAAAATACAAAACAGACTTAAAAGACTCAGATTTGGCTAAAAAGATCAAAATGTTCCCTAAAGTACACATTCGACATGATAGTTCTCATTAATGGACTCCAAAAAACAACCAACATGTCTCTAAAGTACACCTTCAATTTGAAAGTTTCCCAGTAACCCTAAATGACTCCATTTTAAATATGAAATCCTTAACCTACCTTAAAGCGCACATTACATATCATTAACCTACTTAGAAGTGCACATTACATGAAAGTTCTCCGTGGATCCTAAGGACTCAGTTTCAAGATGGAATAACTAGGATACCCTAAATGGGTAACTTATAAAGTGATTGTGACTTACATAACTAAAATTATTTGTAGGCCTCTAAAGTTTCCAAAATTAAAATTTAACCTTTGAATGGTGGAAATGCAAGAAATGTTTATAAATGACCCTTTTACCCTTAATGGGTAATTTTGTGGTAAAATAACCTAATTAGCCTTAAAAAGCAAGGTTTTTGCTAAATGATATCTAATCTTTCTACATTTGCAATTTAGCCCCAAAAGACCTAAAATGCATAAAAACCCCTAAAGTATCCAAAATACCCTAGATGGGTAACAACTGAAATAGCTCTAAAATGTAAGACTTTGCTAAAAGGTTATTAAACTTTTTAAAATTGCAAAAAGGTCCATGTAAGGTTAAAAATGAATAAAAAGTAAGAAAACATGTCAAAATTACTTGAAAAGTCCCTTTGTGGGTACTAGAAGTATTTGGTCAAGCACTTATGGCATAATTTTTTTTAAAAAAAACAAATTGCAATTTGGTTTCCAAAATTACTAAATGGCCCTGAAATTCTTAAAATAGAAAAATTATATTTCCTAGCCACTACCTATTTGGCCTAGACATGTAAATGCCCCTATATGAGTTTGAAAAATGTGGAAATATTACAGAATAGTCCTTAGTGATTTAATCAAGGTAAGAAATGCCTTTAAATGGCCTAAAAATGTGAAAATTGCATTTTGACCTTTATACATTTCGACCAAGCTAAGTAACATCCCTAAATAGGGTAAAAATATTGGAATAATTATGAAATAGGTGTTATAGGTTCTGCCATAAACCAAAATAGCCTCTAAATGGTCTAAAAATTTAAAAATACATTTTAACCTTTAAAGTTTAGATTATTTACAAAAAAGCCCCAAAAATTTTTATTTCATGAAACTAGACAAAAATGCATGTTAACATCATCGTAGGCAACTACCAAGCTCAATTCACAACAAAAATTCTTAAATCTTACCATCACAAAGAAATGAAATATGAAATGTGCAAAAAGATTTAACATAAATAAGTCAGCATAAGCCTTGAAATCCATCGATACTAAATTTTATTTTAACATATACGAACATGATTTAGAGCACTTTATCTTTGCAAACATGATTTTAATGAAATTTAAGCCAAAACACCAAAAAAAATAGAAATGTGTGGTCATTGCTCTAAGCTTAGCCTTTAAAGCATGAAATATGTCATAGCTTAAGCTTAATCACCTTAATAAATAAGGATCATGAAGCTACCATCAAAACTTGAAGAAAATAAAAATGAAGAAAATGAAGGAAAATCAAATGGAATGAATAAAATAAATTTTTACTAAAGAAAACTACCCTGAACACTTGAAAAAACTTTGAAAAACTTTGAAACTACTTGAAAGAAATTAATTTTTCCTAAAGACAGATTAAAAACCCCAAATAAGATTCGGCCATGAGAGGGGAACTCACTTTCTTTAGGTGAATTTCATTTCATTTTTTCAATGATTTTTGTATTGGTTTTTTTTTTTTGGTTTGGTGGAAATTCGTTGTTCTGTTGTCATAGACCCATGCTTGGTGTCATAGATGTATTTCATTTCCTACCTAAAGATGATATCCATCAAATTATTTCTATCTAATTTCTTGGATTAGTTAGGATGAACTAGACTTGGTTGGATGAGAAATGAATTCCAACCAAGCTAGTTCATAGGCAACTAAGTTAGAAATAGTATGAATCAAGCCAATTTGGTTGGAAAAAAAAGTTTAATTTTGTTAGCTATATTAGCTTTGAATTAATCTCAGTTTTGATATAACTAAAACTTAAGCTTAATTAGCTTGT
>JBBYHO010503908.1:0-22020 GCA_038382025.1 Adansonia gregorii | reverse complement strand
GACTTGCTTTTTCCAAAATGTGATCCTCGTTTGTCGACGGACCGTTATCCAAGTGAGGTCCAGTAATTATGGGTTGGTTTTGCCCGGTAGGGACAAAATTTGTCCAATGGAAACGCAACCAATTTTAATTTTTCAATCACTAAAAATATGGTCCTAAATATTTTTTAAGACATTTTTGTCATGATGACTGATGGGAGACGTATCAAATGCTTGTTTATGTTTGGAAGAAATGTCTAGATAACTTGGCAATTGCGTTGGGTAGGGTCACTACTACAGGGAAAAGATTCGTGAGATTATTTTTGATCATTTTAATTTAAATTTAAAAAATTTATTTTATTTATATTAAATCAAATTTAATTCAATTTAAGATGATATAAAAATTAATTTTATGAATCTATTTTAATTATAAGAAAATAATTTAAATTAAAAAAATTTAAATTAAAAAATAATTTTTACTCGAAATTGCTTATTGCTGATACTACTGCTTTTGAAAAAATAAAAAATGCGATAAAAGCTAAGGGTTACATATATCGATTAATCTCATCGATAGGTTTTCGTTTACCTATCATCATATCGTTAAAACATGCGTTTTCTTTTAGTTTCATTCTTTAAAGCTGGTTCATTGCATTGATCCGGCAAAACTTTAATGACCCGTGACCTACTTGGAAAAAATGTTCCTTCCAGTGTCAACGAATCCATGTGCATTTATTTGAGTTATCGTTTACTATTACAAACAGATACAGTATTTTCATTTGCTTCATGGAACATGTTTATTTTTATGTCCTGATTATTAATAATTGTTATTATAGGAAAGATGCATGTGGTCTCTCAAAGAAACACCTCTCTTTAGAAAGATATGAGTAGATGAAGGACACATTCGGAACTGGGAGATGAATTGCTATGGCCATTTATCGGGGGAAAAAAGGAAGAATATAAATTTATACAGTCATTTGTGTATGCCTCAATAATGGTGGACAGTGAAGAGCTTGAGTTTGATTCAAAATTTGCTGCTCGAAATTTGATCCAAACTGAATCGAACATCATTTTTATCAATTCGAAATCAAAACAAATTATTTAAGTTCGGTTTGATTAAATTGGATTTAATACTCCAGCTCAGGCCTAGAGATGAGCAATTCTTTTAAGAATGAATAAAGAGAAAACGAGCAATTCTTTTGACAAAGAACTTGAAAATAAAAAATTTTGAAAGGAAATCTAGAAAACCAGGTGGAAAAAGTGAGAAACCACTTGAGTGAGAAAGGCCAAATCAAATCATCATCAATTATTACAAGCATGTAGGCAAACCCCTTTGCCCTTTTTCTTATTTTACAGCGTTAGATGGTTGCATTGTGCCATGGATTTAATGACTAGATAATTAAACTAAATATCAAAGAAAGAAAGAAAAATGATAAACCAAATAGCAAAGAAAAAAAAATCCATTTCAGTGAAATGAAGAAAACCAAATTTTAAACAGCTCATACGCAATAACTCATTACCAATAACGATTCTAAACAACCAGGGAAAAGAAAAACCCAAACACACACACACACACACTAGGATTTGAATTTCAGGGAATTGAGATGTAAGCAGAAGAGAAAGTGTGTGCCGCTCACCAGAAAGAAAAAATAAATTTTAGGGTTTTAACTTTTAAGCTTATATAATAAGACTAAAATAATAAATTAAAATAAGTATATATTATAAACAAAAGGTTGATTATGCTCGCGAGCTACTGAAATCAAGTATTATGCACTCAAACTCGGCTCGATTTATAGCTCAAGCTGCTCGAGCTCGGGTCAATAATGATTGAATTAAATTTGGATTTTTTAAAATCGAAATCGAGTAGCTTGCGAGCAAAGATATCTCATTTATACTCCTAGACTGTATAGTTATTCATATTTAGGATGAATTCATCAACAATATCAACATTCTAAAATATCTTACTACAAGAAGGTCAAATTGTACTATTAGTACCTATACTATAATTAAATGGCAGATTTAATCTTTATACCTTAATTTGATATAATCAGCTCTCTATACATTAGTTTTTAAATGATTCAGATTTAATAACAACTCTGTTAATTATTACTAATTTTTTAGCTCAAACAAAATATAATTTATTAATAATCCAAAAGGATTAAAGCTAGCAGCTAGAGTAGCAAAGACAAAACAGAAACAGAGATTCATTACATGGAAAACAGAACTTCTCACCAAAAAACAACATCTGACATACAATAAATCACCTCAAAACCTATTAAAAAGGACATGTCATGATAAAAGACAGAACACTAGAGTGAGTACTTTGAAGACAAAAAAGGTTAGAAGGTATTAGAGTGAGTACTTTGAAACACATTTCGATGCTTAAGTTAATAAAGCGAGGAGAAAAGGATATGAGATTATATAGGTAGTGTCTTACCTTCAAGTGGAGCATGGCACCTTTTTATAGTAGTTTGCTAAGCATTTGTTATTATTTAGGACTTTATGAAAGAGTTTACCATTGAATGAATCTTTTTTAGACAAAAATAAAGATTGATAATCTCTTAAATTATTATCATTAGAGGTTATTATCTTTTATCTAATAGGTATAACAATTACCCTCCGAGATGGTTATAGAGTGACCATTCAAAACCCATAGAGGAAGAAGTTGAAGTGCTAAAAATATATATGTTGAGCAAGTCAACCTTGGATCGACAACCAATTAGATTTTTGTTATGCCAAATAAGGACTATATTGGTAATCTATAGAAACGCAAAGAAGATCGAAGTTTGGGGCAGGATGTTTGGTGACCTTGCTTGGCAGCCTATAGGTTACCCTTTCATATTGATTAGAAAGATAGGAATTCAATTTGAATAGTAAGAATTTTGTTAATAAGGCTCTTGTTTCTAGGCTCTACATGCACAAACTGCTCTTCTTCGCCAAATTTGATAAGTTATAATGAATTATGAAAGCACACGAAAGGAGTTTATGGACAATAAGGAAAGAACACAGGAATTGTAAGCACAGATCGATAGCCTAGCTCTTCAGAAGCAAGTATCTGACAACCTAGCTTCAAAGGCTCGAGAGGAGACATTGAAGTTAAAAGTTGATAATGATGGTATAAAGAGTGAGCTGAAGTCAGTGAGGGCAAGTATCAATTGATTGTTTAAAGAATTGAAGGAATCAAAAAAGGCCTTTGCCACTTGTGACTCTAAGTTAATGACTGTATCTTCTACAATTTTTGAGTTGGAATTACAAGTGGTAAGCACAGAATCTCAATTTTAAAAGGAGGTTGACCTCCAAAAGGATTCTCTTTTTGGTCAACTGTTAACTTATGATAACGAATATAGGCAGAGTGCTTTATATGGCATTCAGCTCCTTAAAGGGCCAATAGATTTAAGTACTGTTAGGTTTTCTCAATTGGCTGGCCCTCCTAAGGTTTTCAATGTTTTGTGGCCACGCTAAGAGGACGTGGAACAGATACGCTCCAATGATATTGCCTTCATTACTCTAGCTTTTGTTGAGAAGGCTACTAAATATGATGACAACTTTGAGGAAAAACAAGTAGGGGAAGAGGTCGACTAGGAAATAAGGGGCAGTGCCCTCTGATGATTGTAATTTTTTTTGAACCTTTGATGTAATGAATAAAATTAATCTCATTATTAGAGTGTCTTTTACTATTTAATTATGCACAATAATTGTTTAATATTTTGAACTTAAGTAAGTGCTTTTTGCTTTGTATTAGCCTTACTTGCCATTTTTTCGATCTATATTGGCCTAGGCAGCCTTGTTACAGGTGGCAGCCTTTGGCTACTTTTGTAAATATGGATCGTTATAGGTCTCTTTAAGGAATTATGCAAGTTAAATCTTTAAGGAAATTTCATAAACTAGGCTTTATCTAAGTAAGTTTTACAAATAATACTTTTTAAGATAGATAGCATTAAAGTGTTGGGCAAATGCTTTCCTATCATATCCATCAATTTATACACACCAAATCCTACAATTTTGGTAACTTGATAAGGTTTTTCCTAGTTTATGGATAAATTTTTTCTTTGTCTAACTAGTCTTCTTGCTTTGTAGTTTCCTAAGACTGGATCATTAACTTGGAATTGTCAGCATTTTACTCTTTTGTTATAGTATCTAGACATTTGGTGTGCCCTGGCTGCTAGTTGTGTTACGACATCTTCTCTGTTTTCGTCTAGTACGTCCAAGTTCACTCTTAGATGTAGGTCCCTAAGTTCACGATCGACATTGGCGGTCCTAATGCTTTGGACTCCAATTTTCGTTGGGATTACTGCTTCAGTACTGTAGGCTAGAGTGAAAGGTGTGGCACCAGTTGTTTGGCATTTTATTGTTCAAATCGCCCATAACACTCTAAGTATTTCTTCTGTTCAGGCCTTCTTGGTGTCATTTAATTTTTTCTTTAGCAGTTGGAGTATGTTTTATTCATTAACTTGCTCGTTAAATTGAGGATGAATGATTGAAGTATGGACCAGGCTTGTATAAGATTTTTTGCAAAAGCTTTCAACTTATCCACTTGTAATTGTTTATCATTATCGACTACAATGACATTTGGTTTCCAAATTAGCATACAATTAATCTCTAAATGAACCTTTCCATAAATCTGGCTATTATCGTAGCTACAGGTTCTGCCTCTACCTATTTGGTAAATAGTCACAGGCCACTATTAGGAACTTCCATTATGATGTCACTAGTGGGAAGGGGCCTAATATGTTAACTTTCCACACACAAAAGGGCCTAATCTATTTCAAAGTTTTCGCTAGTTATCTGGTACCATATCGAACTGTTAGCACTTGCCATATTTTTTTTACCGGGTTAGTGGCATCTTTCCTAATGGTTGGCCAAAAGAATCCTTGTTTGCTTTTTGTGCTAGGGCTTTGCCCTTTAAATGGTTACCATAGACATCTTCGTGAATTTCTCTAAGCATATAGTCTACTTCACTAGAGTCTAGACACCTAAGCAAAGGATAAGTAAAAGATTTTTTGTATAAAATACCATTAATAATAGGGTACTTGGTGACTTTTTTTTTCATTCTTTTTTTTTTGGAGAGGATCTTCTAGAGTTGAGTTCATCTGAAGGAA
Source organism: Adansonia gregorii (assembly GCA_038382025.1). Classification (NCBI taxonomy): domain Eukaryota; kingdom Viridiplantae; phylum Streptophyta; class Magnoliopsida; order Malvales; family Malvaceae; genus Adansonia; species Adansonia gregorii. The sequence goes on along the minus strand of JBBYHO010503908.1, from coordinate 16,948 downwards.
CGTCATTGGCATTATCCAGTTATCAGCCATGTCTATGACTAGTTTATGGACATACCAATCATACCTAGGTGTTTAGATGAATTTATATAAGATCTTATCCTTATTTATGACATCCAAACTACTCATTATCTTGGACATTGAATCGACAACGGTGTTCTATTCAAGAGGGATATGTTCAAATATGATTTGATCAAAGATAAGGATAAGCTTGGAGACTACATCATGGTATTTGGATAGTGTTTGATCTTTAAGTTCATATTCTCTATTAACTTGGCTCACCACCAGTTGGGAATCTGTGAAAGCTTTTAAGTGAATAGCTTCGAGACTTCTTACCGGCTCTATTCCTACTATGAAGGCTTCATATTTGGCTGCATTATTTGAGGTAAAGAATTTGAAGGATAAGGTATAATACGATTTTTACCCATTGGGATCACTTAAGTGGATACTAGTACCTGACTTTTCCCTCTTCGACGATCTGTCAGTGTATAGTTTCTAATATTTCTTTTTGCTTCCTTCCATTATAGGTTTGAGACGTTAAGTCACCAAGATCTCTCTTTGTTATAGGTTTTGTAATGACTTATTTAGATTTGACAGATGGTGAAAACAATCATTCAATAATGAAATTAGCTAATGCTTGTGCTTTAATTGCTTTCCTAGGAGAATATGTTAGCCCAAATTCATTTAGGTCGATGTTCCACATGATCATCCTTCTCGTGAAGTTGACCTTCTGTAGGACATCTTTCAACGTTGATCTATCAGCAGTGTGATAGGGTGTGCTTGAAAGTACTATCGTAGCTTCCTGGCTGCTACTACAAGTGTGTAGACTAACTTTTCTATCTTCGTGTAGTTCGTTTCCCCTACTTGAAGTGCTCTGATAACATAATAGACAAGTCGCTATGTCTTGTTATCCTTTTCTACTAAAACAACGATGATCGTTTCTTCAGATGCGATAAGATAAACAACCAGAAGATTAAAGGGCAATGAGCTTGCCAATAGGGTTGGCGTGTAAAGGTAATGCTTTAATTGTTCAAATGTTTGCTGACATTCTTTCATCCATTCATATTTGGTGGCTGCCCTAAGCAATTTAAAGAAGGGCAGGCATTTGTCAGCCAATTTCAAAATAAAGGGATTGAGTGCCGTAATTCTCTTTGTCAACCTTTGCACTTCCTTTGTTGACTTTAGTAGGTATAATTCTAGGATCACCTTAACTTTTTTCGGGTTTACTTTGATTCATTTGGAGGAGCCCATAAAGCGAAGGATTTTTTTTCACTACTACTCCGAACGTACATTTAAAAGCATTCAATTTCATGTTATATTTCCACAGGATCTCAAAGGTTTCTTTGAGGTCAATAAGATGCTGATCGATCGACATATTTTTTGTAAGCATGTTGTTAATGTAGACTTCTTTGGATTGCCTTATCTGATTTTTGAAGATTTTATTTACTAGCCACTGATAGGTGGCCCCAGCGTTTTTAAGCCCTAAGGGCATAACTTTGTTGTAAAAAGTTTCTGCTTTGGTAATAAAAGACATTTTGGCTTCATCTTGCGGATTCATTTGAATTTGATTATAGCTAGAGAAAGCATCCATGAATGAAAAAAACTGCTATCTTATTGAGGCCTCGATAAGGCGCTCTATTATTGGTAGTGGAAAACTATTTTTAAAGTGGGTTTTATTGAGGTTAATGAAGTTAACACATATTCTTCACTTGTCATTTGGTTTTTTTGCCACACCATATTGGCGAGTCATTCTAGGTACATTATTTCCCTTATGTATCTGGCAGACAAGAGCTTATCAGTCTCTTCCTTAATCGCTTGAACCTTGTCTAGTGTAAATCTTTATTTCCTTTGCTTCATCGGCTAACCATGCTGGTTGACATTTAATGTGTGCATTATAACATCGATATCGATGCTAGGCATATCAATTATCAACCAGATAAAAACATTTGCGTGTTGCCATAAGAAGTTTGTGAGGTTGTTTTTGGCTTTTGGTTCTAAGAAACCTCCAATAGCTATGAACAATTCAAAGTTTAACAGGTACAGAGATATGTTTATTGTTTTCTCGACTAGCTACAGCTTTAAATGATGAAAATCATCTCTGATGTCCAAACTTTCAAGAGTTAAGGTAGTCGAGGCAGTTGGCCTTATGGTATTTATAGACAATCTATTCTCAACCAAAGCTTCTTCGTCGACATCAACGGTACTACAACTTTTCCTGGTTATCTCTATGGACATCAGATGATAATGTCGAGATGCTGTTTGGTTGACCTTCAAATATCTGACTCCTGTTAAAGTAAAAAATTTAACTGTCAAGTAATATATTATTGTAATTAATTTTGTTTTTTTCATAACTGGTCGCCTAAGAATAACATTATTCATCGAGGGTTGATCGACCACTAGGAAACCCACCAACACCATTACTATGTTTTCTCTATCTCCTAGAGTGACTTGTTGGGCGATAGAGCCTTTCACCAGTATTGGTTGGTTAGCAAACCCATATATTGGTAGTGTTGGGCATAGGTTGCCACTACTATACCCTATTTTTTGGAAGGTACTCCACTATAGGATGTCTACCTACTACCATTGTCGATCAAAATCCTATTTATTTGATAGTTTCCTACGACGACAGACATAATTATTGGGTCATTTTCGTTATCTGTGACCAGCTTATCGTCATCATCTCTAAAAGTAACCTTTTAATTATCTTGTCGACCCTTTTGAGGTATGTATCGATTGCCATAATGGACTATAAATATGACTTTCTCTTGGATCTGCTACTCACCTAACCTTTATTACCTCAAATGACTACATTAATCGTGCCTATTACTGCGTGTTCCCTATAGCCTTTTCTTGGTCTCGGTTTAGCTATTGAGATGGTTCATTACAATCTTTTTTAATGAATTGCTTGCTTTTTCCTTTCTGAATCAAGGCTTTAAAGCATTTTTTTAGGCTAGTACATTCCTCCGTTGCATGGCCAATATCGTCATGGAATTCATAGTGCTTCATTGGGTTTCTATTACTCTTGTCTACTCTCATAGGTGATGATCTACTAGACCATCCTTTATGATAGCATGCAGGATCTGAGTTTTGTTTGCATTAAGGGGTATGTATGAGTCATATCTATTGCACAGTGACACCATTTTCTTTTCCTGCTTGTTTGTGTTAGGCTTATCATCGATCCATGTTTGTTTTCTTGGTGACTATTTGTTTCACCTCTTTGGGGCAACCAATTTGTCTTTTTTACAGTTCGCCAAAAACAGTCCCCACACAATTCCTTGTCAGATCATTTATACTTGCAATTCGCAGTTTCAATGTCCTTGGTGTTAACATAGTTTTGCGCTTTCTCATAAAGATGGTATAACTTTATTGGCTGGGCATCTGTTAAGGCATACTTCTAGTGCTTATGATGCATTCAAGAGATAAATAGCTAGATAGCCCATTCATTATTTAGATCCTTGACCTCTAGTGTGGTTGTGTTGAAGTGCTTGATGTATTCATGAATGTCTAGTCCGGATTTTGTTGACGGCTATTAGATTGGCTACCGTTCTAGTCCCATTTAGCAACTACTAAAGTGAGCTAGGAACTGTCTACCTAATTAGTTAAAATTTAGGATGGACCCTAGCTTTAGGGAATTCCACCAAGTGCAGGGCAAGTTCGCGCAGTGTTGTGGCCATATTTAGCATTGAACAAAATCATGGATGTCTCAAAAATTTTGAAAAGCTTAAAAGTGATTCAAATAATCTGTAGGATTAATCATACTATCATATGTGTTTGGTAAGAGTTTGATTTTCTCAAGGATGGGTATTTGTCAAACAATCAAGAATAAAGGATTTTACTCAACTGCTAGCTATTCCCAACATCCTTGCTTGGTTGTTTCAAGCTTTTTATTTCTTGTCGGAGGGTTGCCACTTGGTCTGTCAAAATGGGATCTTGTGCTTGTCGATAAGCCTTTTCTTGCTTTTTTTGTTAATTACTGTCAGGTGTCAGATAAAAACTTTCTTGGATTCCCTATCTTCTTGAGTTACTTGCTGATACCTCGTGCTTAAGCTATGGTTTTGGTGTTTAGACTATGATTCTTGATGTCAAAGAGACTAGGCAGTTAATTTTGGCGATCAGTTTACACTTGTAAAAGTTGGTTAATCTGTTGTTGCTGTTACTGTATAATGGCTTATTGGGTCACTAATTCTTATTGATGTTGTTACTGAAGGAGGATTTATTGGGTCGTCATTTAGTTTGCCCATGCCTGGAATTGGGCCAACTAATGCTCCTACAGGTTGACCTGGGATAATGTGGACATTAAAGGATAATGAGGTAGCTACATGCTTGATATTACTAGATTTGTTAACTCTATTGTTGACAGGTTAACAGTGGCTTTGTTTGGGATATTTGCTCCAACAATGGTAATGCTTGGAGAAGCCGAGCTTCCATGAATATTGGTAGTTTGGCTCCAATGGTGGAGCCCTTTTTTTATGGTGATGGTGAGAGAGAAGCTAGAAGATTGTGAAAGGAATTTGATAATTAAGGCCAGACATTAGTTGTGAAAGGTGTTTGAACATAAAAAAGGGCGTATAGGAATATGGGTGGGATAAGAACTATTGTTACAATTATGGCAAGGAGTCTCGATTTTATAGTAAAACTTAAAGTTACAGGGTCAAGCATAGAATCGACAGGTAGTTGACTTGTTACAAGATGGTTTAGATGAGAGGAACAAACTCGGTTGTTTGGGATGCCATAGCCTTGTGCTAGTTAAGAGTTGCTAAAATTTCTAATATAAGAGGGGATAGTTTCCCACAAACAATGCCAACTGTTGATGTAACAACTTGTGATGACATGTGGAGGGCCAATAGGTGCATCATTAATAGACTTGCAAGATAAAGGAGGTTAGAGGGCATCAAAGTGAGTGCTCTAAAATGTGTTCCAATGCTTAAGTCAGTAAAGTCAAGGAGGAAAGGATATGAGATTTTATAGGTAGTGTCATACCTTTGAGTGGAGCATGGCACCTTCTTATAGTAGTTTGCTAAGCATTTGTTATTATCTAGGACTTTATGAAGGTAAAGTTTACCATTGAATGAATTTTTTTAGATAAAAATAAAGATTGATAATCTCTAGAAGTATTATCATAAGAGGTTATTATCTCTTATCTAATAGGTATAACAAGACCCATCCACTTAGGCTTAGAAACGAATATGATGGAAAAGCAAAAAACTATACAAAAAAATTTTTTTTGAGTAATGAATTTCATAACATTTATTCAACTTAGTCTCCATAATAAAAACTGCCACTACATTAAAAGAGATAATATATTTCCTCAAAATCTTTTTTTATCCTGTTAACTAACCCTCAAAAGTTTCATGATAAAATTATCACTTCTATTAAATCACTCAGTACCGCTTCATCTCACCAATCGAACCTTCAAAGATCTCGATTTTAATAGCTCACATCATGCACGCCTTAGATTGTTTGAAAATTACCTTTACAATTTAACGGATCCTACCAGAATCAAATTTCCCAAACCATTTAAAGCAAAACATATCAAACAAACACCCATCAATTATATATCCAAAGATATTAGTCTAAATCAAAGCCACTAAACCCCACCATCTAATGCCAATCAACATAAGTAACAAAATCCCGTACCTCGAATGATAATAATCACCAAATAAAAAAAAGCAACAATTTTATTTTCCATATTACCAAATATTTCCTTCACCTCTTAAAACACACCTAGAACTTACACCTTTAACCTAAATCTCGGTCTCCTGTGCACATTAAAAAAACTTCCATTTATCCTCATAAATTCACTAAATTCCACTTTATTTTCCCAACTGTCAGGCACAGTCCAAATTTTTTCTTCTTTAACAAGAATCAATCATTTCTGCTCTTTTTAGTACCCCCTCATAAACTTTTGCACCTCGTACTTTCTTAGATGGAATTAACCTGTTCCATCTTTCCAAAAACTTCTAATATATCGTATCACCTAAATAAAATCCTTACAACCTTAATCAAAACTAGCTTTTATTAACCATCCCCTATAAATCAATCTTTACACTTCAAATCCATGATTTTCCTATAACCTCGCTAAAATCTCCCAACCTACTCTCAACATGTCTCCCCAATGATATCTCACTCATCCACAAACACACAAATCACAAGCTCAATCTTAGTACCCTAGTGCCAAAAACCCAGATAATAGATAAAAGTTCGTAAAACAAACCTATAAATATCTAATCCCTACTTTTTTTGCACTGCATTTCCACATTTTTTTCAATAGCCCAAGTTGTTTTCCCATCATCCACGTAGCTTTTGCTTCTAGGATACACCTTACCTATTTTTTGTTTCTGAGAATGATTTGATACCTATAAATGCCGCTATCTGATAAAAATGTCATGGTTCAACATGGTGCACAAGTTATTGGAGTAATCATGGGTAGTGAAGGAACTAAGCAAAATACCAAAAAATTAGATACTGAGAAGAAAAAGATGACCATTAAAGAAATGCCAGCTGAAAAAGATATTCTAGAAGCTACTAATCCCCAAAATGTTGCAAAATAGTTACTATCATTAAAGGATGTGTCTTTTTATTAGCTATTATTATAATAGCTATCACTATATGATTAGTTTCTAATTTACAAAGATTCCTTAGCTAAATTTTATGAATCTATATAAATAGATAGCATTCTATTAAGGAGTTTTCTAATGAAAAATACCATAACGAATTTCTTTTTTCTTAGTTTCAATTCTAGTCTTTTTCTTTTAAATCTATTCTGCTATTTTCTCTTTCTCTGAATTCCTATTATAATCTGTGACAACTTTGGTATTAGAGACTGTCAAGATCCAGCTACTAAAAACTAGGAAAGCAAAAGAAGCTCAAGGAAATGGCAGAATAAACAAGACTAAACATTTTTCATGAACAAGTTCAAGATTGAAGAAATAGTTGGAATCAATGAAAGCTATTAAAACTACCATTCCAAAATGCTAAGAGGAACAATGGAGGAGTGTAAATGCAAAATTTGCTAAGAATCATAGTTACATTAGTCAAATGTTGGAGCTTATAATACAAAAATGTGATGCACTAGCACAAGCAGAATCTTATACTCATAATCTAGGATGTAGTGCTCACCCTGCACTTGCAACTAAACTTCAAGGCAAAATGAAAGGCAAAACCCTTGTCGAGATCTCAATAATTGATGATCACAATAAGTACACCTATAAACCTGAAGAGCTCGATCTTCTGTCTAAGGACCGATCCTAAGAACAATAGCCTTCCAAACCAGGATTATGTTAAGCCCTCTAAAAATAGTGACTCTAATATTAGGTTCGGGTCTAATATTGGTTTTAATGTTTTCTCTCCAAAACCAAAAATTAAGTTACCAATACTTGGTGAGACTAATCCTAGAGGTTGGATTAAAAAATGGCAAAAATATTTTACCATTTTTCTATAACAAACCATCAAGAATTAGAGATAGCAGCCATGTATTTAGTGGGTAAAACTGAGGCATGGTTTGACTGGTATGTCATGCAGAAACTAGTTGTCGCATGGCTAGAGTTCATTGTAGACCTATGTCAATGATTTTATGATAAGAATTACGCTAACATGATAGAAAAATTCAACAAACTTATCCAAAAATCTACCGTAGAAGACTACCATGAGAGATTCAAGGAACTTAGGCCCCATGTTTTATAGTATAACTACACTCTCTTTGAAAAATACTTTGTTTTCAGTTTTATTAGTGGACTAAAAGATGAGTTAATGTTTAGAGTAAAGGCAAAAGAACCTATAAACATGATATTTGTTTTTAAACAGTCTAAGTTGCATGAGATTTCACTTAAGCTAGAAGCAAAAAAGTTTAAGCCATCCCCAAGAAACCCAGTCACCTCCATAAACACAACCATTAATTAAGGACATACTCAAATTTTAGCCAGACCAACAAAACCATACCATAACCTTACCCACAATAAAAACTTTTCTTTAAACACTAAATGAGCTCTAAACCATTCTTTCAGATTTAAAGAGATATTTATGCTTGAAGGTGCATGTAAAACTAAGCAACTAAACTCCCTTACAGTAGATAAAACTCAGGTGGAAACAGAAGAGCCTAATAGTGGCACTATATAAGAATAACATGATAGTTTAAAAGAAAACTCAGAGAGTTCCATCAATTCCCTAACTGAAAATAATGGTCATGGCACTCTAAGAATTCAAGAAACCTAAGGGCAAGCCAGTGAGTATGCTAATTGATAATGGTAGCACCTATAGTTTTGTTACACCGAGATGGGCCAAAAAAGGTATGGATATGGTATAAACAAACCCTTTACCCATTACTATAGTTAACAGTGAGAAACTTATAGCATTGTCAAATGTAGACAACTAGAATGGCTTATGCAGGGTATTACATTTACTCATGACTTAAAGGTTTGCATATGGGAAGGAATGACATGGTTTTAGTGTTGATTGGATGACGAAATATAGCCTACTGGTATTCGATTTTAATGAATTAATTGTCAATTTCAAGAAGGATAGGAAATAGGTGCAGCTAAAAGAATGAAAAATTTCAGGTTCTCTCAAGTTTATTTCAGGAAAGAAAATATAAAAATTAGTTGGTAGAGATGTTAAGTTGTTGGGAGAACACTAGATGATCAACTATGAATGTGAAACTCTTGATACCCCAAAGAACTTTAGACACTGTTAACAGCTATCCTGATGTTTTTGCAAAAGCAAAAGGATTGCCTCCTAAGAAATCCCATGACCACCTTATTCCTATGAAGAATGATGCTCAACTGATTAATTTAAGGTCATACGGGTTTCCATACCAACAGAAGACTAAAGCAGAGAAAGAGATAAGTGAGATGCTATCATCGTCCATTATACAAACCAGTAGAAGCCTCTTTGCATCCCCTTATCTGTTGCTTAAAACGACAGATAGATGATGGTCCCTACATATTGATTATAAATCAATGCCATGACCTTTAAAAATAGATTTCCTCTTCCTATACTAGAGGACTTATTGGATGAACTAAATGGGGCTAGAGTGTTTTTTGAGATGGACCTCAGGAGTGGCTATCGGCAGATCAGAATAAGGGATAACGACATTGCCAAAATAGTTTTTAGAACACACTTGGCCACTATGAATTTAAGATTATGCCTTTTGGCCTTACTATTGCACCAGTTACTTTTCAAGCCTTAATGATGTTTGCTCCCTATCTTAAGAAGTTGTGTTAGTACTTTTTTGATGATATATATAGTTTAGATCTATGATTACGCATTTCTAATTTGTAAACTATTGTGTTAGTATTTTTTGATGATATATATAGTTTAGATCTATGATTACACATTTCTAATTTGTAAACTATCTTGCAAACTCTTAAAATTAACAAGCTGTTTGCCAAAAGAAACAAGTGCTTCTTTGGACAGGAACAAATTGAGTATCTAGGGCATATTATCTTAGCTAATGGAGGGGGAATAGGCCCAGCTAAAATGAAGCCTATCAGAAACTAGCCTAGGCCCAAAACTCAAAAATCCTTAAGAGGATTTTTAGGCTTAATAGGTTATTATAAAAAAATTATAAAAAACTATAGAGATATTAGCAAGCCTTTCACAGAGATGCTCAGGACAAAAGACTTCTAATGGAGTCTTATGGCGTTGGCAACCTTTAATCAGCTTAAAGAAACCATATTCGGCTTTCATATTGGCCTTACCTGATTTCACCAAGCCATTTATTCAACATACTGATTCAAACAACCATGGAGTTGGTGTTGTTCTTACTCAAGGAGAAAAGCTATAGCTTATCTAAGTAAAGCTTTGAGCCTTCAACATGTGACATTATCAATCTATGAAAAGGAATGCTTAGCGATAGTTGCGATGGTTACTCAATGGAAACATTACTTGAAAGAAGGACTTTTGGTTTTAAAGACAGATTATAAAGCCTTGAAACAAGCTAGAACAGAAGCTCACAACTACCATTTAGAAAAAAAGGATTGATAAAGCTACTAGGGTTAGATTACTCAATTTAGTATAGAAAAAGAAATTTAAACAAGGTTGTAGATGCCTTTTCTAGAATATTTAAAAAATAAGCCTCTTTCAATAGTTTGCACCACCACTATTACACTATCATGGGCCGGTGAGGTAGAAGATAGCTATGAAAATGGTTCTTTTACTCAAGAGAAAATAACATCTTTATGTGTGAACCTATCTATGATCTTAGATTTCTCTTTCAATAGCAGTCTTCTGATATTTAGAAACAGAATTTATAGTAGGCCTAGTGGAGAATTGAAGAACAATCTTTAAAGTTGCTTCATGACTCTCCCCAAAGAGGCTATTTTGGAGTGAAAGCCACATACTATAGGACAAGACTATATTTATTAGCCAAAGATGCTGAAACAGGTCCATGACTAAGTTCAACAATGCGATAATTGCCAATGAAATAAAAATGAACACTTTACATATCCTAAACTTCTCCAACCTGTTGCTATTTCAAGTCAAGCATAAGAGGTTGTCACGATGAACTTTATAGAAGCTCTTCCAATGTCTCAAAAATTTAGTCACATACTGGTCGTTGTAGACAAGTTTACCAAGTATGCCTATTTTCTTCCCCATATTCATCCCTTTGTAGCACTGGATTTTACTTGGATCAGGTTCATAAACTTCGTGGTGCCCCAAAAACTATTATTTTTGATCGAGATAAAGTATTCACAGGATTAATATGGAAAGAATTTATAAAGCTATTAAGGGCATCTATTTAGCTATGTGCTGCCTATCATTCACAAATTGATGGCCAATCCGAGAGGTTAGACGAATGCGTGGAGCAGTGCCTTAGATGCATGTGTTTTTTTAAGCCTAATCGGCTAAAAGGTTATCCTTGGCTGAGTGGTGGTATAATATTAGCTTCCACATAGCTATTGGGATAACCACATTTTAGGCAATATATCAGTATCCTTCTACTAGGTTTTCATGGAATATAAGGGCATAAGCTAAAGTTACTACCGTACAGAATTTATTCACAGAAATGAGCAATTAGCAAAATTCTACTGGACCAACTACAAAAGGCTTAAATGAGTATGAAACATTATGCAGATCGCAATAGAACTAATATAGAGTTTCAAGTGGGATATAAGGTTTATCTGAAGTTATAGCCTTATAAGCAGGCTTCATTAGCTTTTAGAAAAAATACTAAGCTCACTTCTAGATAATATGGGCCCTATGAGATTCTATTAAGAATTGTTGCTGTTGCTTATAAGCTTAAACTTCCTGATTCTTCTAAGTTACATCCCATTTCCACATGAGTTTGTTAAAGAAAAAAATTGGTGATAAAAAGACAATTAGCTTTTCTCCCTTAGAAATCAAAGGTGAAGGTAATCCCTTAGTCTACCTAGCAGTAGTAATTGACACAAGAATAGTCAAAAGGAACAACTAAGCTGTGACATAGCTCCTTGTGGTATAGTCGAATCTTGGTCTTGAACATGCTACTTGGGAAGGCTAAACTGTGCTTAAGTCCCAATTTCCATCTTTTTATCTTTAGGGATGAGGATTTGTTGAAGTAAAGGGTAGTGTCTTGGTTCAACATGGTGAACAAGCTAGTGGAATGATTAGAAACTCCATAGGAACTAAGCAAAATACTAAGAAATTGGATGCTGAGAAGAAAAAAAATGACCATTGCAGAAATGGGAGCCGAAGAAGATATTCTAGAAGTTGATAATCTGAAGAATGCTATGTGTCCTTTTGTCATCTATTATAACAATAGCTATCATTATATGATTGGTTATTAATTTACAAAGATTCCTTAGCTAAATTCTATGACTGTATATAAATAGACAACATTGTACTAAAGAGTTTCTCTAATGAAAGATATCATAAAAAATATCTCTTTTCTTAGTCTCAATTCTTCTCTCTTTCTCTTAAATCCTTTCTGTTATTCTCTCTTCCCCTCAATTCCCATTATAATCTGTGACAAAAGACCAAATTTCAATCGATTTCCCCTCCTTTAAATTGGCTTTTCGCCTCTGCCTTTTTTCTTTTTCCTTTTTCAATAAGTTTTCTTTTTGTTTGGCTATTTTCCCAAGAATAATATCTTTTATCTCATCATAAAATTTCCATCTTTTCTTTAGCCCTACTCTTTTAGGCCCAACAATCCTCATGTGCTCAAAACCACTTGACCCACTCAAATTCAAGCCCACAATTATCCACTCCTAAGCTTCCTCCCGTAAGCATAGGAGGCCCTAAATCATCACCTAATTTAACCACTTTTAGCCCATTATAATTTAACCCATCAGATAATCCCTCCCTAGATTTCTCATCCTCTCATACAACATTGAATACCTTCCCTGCTAGAATTAAAACTTTTCTTCCATTAATACTAAGGCTTTCGAGTTTTGTAGCTCCAACCTAACCTTATCTGAATCCTCTATATCTTCACCTATTCAATTGACTCGGCGGGCAATTTTCACTTCTTCCAATGATAGAGTCCATCTTTTCTCTGCCCACATCATCATCTTCAACAATGACATTGCCAAATTGAACCTCTCCTCTTCCTTGGAATCTAACCCTTGATTCTTAACAGACATCCCTTCCTTTTGATTATTCACACTAGCACTTTCCTCCATATACTTGGAAGATTGGTTACAGTTTTTCTTACAGCAACAAGAAAGTAAAGGCATCACCACCGGATCAACTTCAACCACCTTAATTGGAAACACAAAATTGCCCACCTGTAGATTAATAAGGTCATCAATCCTTCCCAACTGCCCAGTTATAATCTGAATATTTCCCCTAACATATGACTTATACCATCAACGCTTATGAGTTCACCCAATTACTCCTAATGCTTTGAAAAGTTGTTATGTTCCATCCATAGATAGTTACATCTTCAAAGTGAATCAATCCACGTCCTTGAGCTATCTACCTTAACACTTTCTGACTATCTTTTTATTCTATCAAACCACATATTTAGGCACTCCCAATTGTGAAGCATTTCTTTTTCAAAATCCCTCACATCTTCAAAGTGAATCAACATCATTTTGCCTGAGATTGCTTTGAGCTTCAATCCCGAGATCCCGTTTTGAGATATCAGACTTTACAATTTTTCATTATCATAAAGCTCCTTACACCATCCCACAACAGAGTTCGCAAGCCAATGGAGCATTTCTTTATCAATATTAATAATCTTTGCCTCTTCCTGCTTATAATCCAATCCTTTCCCTGCATCTGTACTCGTAGCTTCTTCCTCCAAAACCTCACAATACGATTTATTCGAATTCCTTTCGATGGCAAGCTCAATCTCATCCCACTTTAAGACCTTTTTCAGGCTCATATCATTGGAAAGTCCAACATTTTCCTTAATAACATTACCTGATTTTCTCCAAAATGACGCTCTTGGATTGTATCTGGCGACATTTACTCCAATTCTTCAGTTCAAAACCCAGAACCCATTCAGAATCTGAGAAGCCCATCTCGCTTGACCAATACTTTCGAATCTGACAAAACCAATTCTTCTTCCAGATGCTGATCTCTTCTGGGGAATGAAAACATCTAAGACTTTGCCAAATCTATTGCAAACCGTTCTCAACCAAATCCAGTTCACCGACTGAGGAAGATTGTTCACAAAGATGGTAGACACCACTGTTCACTGAGATGCTTCAAAAGCCAACGCATCTTATTTTTAGGCCTTGCGAAGTGCACCTGAGAATTCTTATTGCTACGTGTTTATGATGTGGACGTTGACTTTGTTAACTTTGTCTTTTATTAAATTTCCATTCGTCCACATGTAATTTAAAATAATTTTAATAGCTAAAAATAAAAAACTTATTTTTATTTATGATTAATTATTTTAAATATTTTTTTCATTTTTTTTCTGTCATCTCCCCAGCAAAAATCCCAAATCAAATACCTAACCCTAACGTTGGCGGTAACAGCAACAATAATAGGAATCGAGTCGTCTTTCGGACAAAAAGGTGATTGAAGAATATGAGTAGAAGAAATTGAATAGTAATACTGTCGAAGTTAGTAACGGGACAGGGTTTGGGTGTACGGCTGATGGGTCGATCCATGGGAGTGTCGTTGGATAACTCTCTTAGTGGGAATAATAAAGAGGGCAACTGCAAAGTGAGCAACATGAGAGAGACCAGACATTTCATCAAAAGCTTAGGAGCGGGAACGGTCAATGGAAGAGCCACAATTGCTTTTGCCACAGCCACGTATGTTATAATCATCCACTTCAACGTCATTTTCAATCTCTCTTCGAGGAATTTTTTTTATTGCTAATTGGAAATCATACCGAATGAGTTTGTTAAATTTAGGATTCTTAAATTTCTAAGAAATGTGGTATATTTCCCGCAATTAGAGGCTATCATTGATCTTGGCCTTGAGATTTTTAATCTTCTAGCGGTCACATTGAAGCTATAATTCTGCTTTTTTTTTTTTTCTCCCTTGAAAAGAGATAATTCCAGGTATTTTTGGGTGAAAAGTTTCGGTAGAGGAATTGGTGTTTATTAATGGAAAAAGAAGGAAAGAAAAGGAAAATCAAAAGACGACTATGTTTTTGTATATATGTTAAGATGATTAAAAAGTTGGCTTCTGGTTATAATCTCATTAATTATTTTTTATTCCAAGATCAATTAATTTTTGCTCGATGTTCTATTTTTGTAAAATCTCTTGTAGAATATAAACAAATCAGGTCGTAGTTAGATCTTTGATTTGGGAAGTTTAACTCTTGCTTCAATAGTTTGGTTTGAACAAGAAGAATACTAAGAAAAAAAAAAAAGTTGAAACAATTAATCAAAATTAAAATTAAGTTCTCTTATTCTGTAATTATTAAAATTATTTTTTATATTACTTACACATGGCTAAAAGAAATCAATTTTTACTAAAAAAATTCCACTTCATCAAATGCTGACAAATAAAAATTTGATAAAAAGCCAAGTAAAAAAAGTCAGCACCCATGTCATAAACTCAAATACCACATCGGTTAGTAACAGCACTTAATGTACGAGAGGTGATTATATTAAATTAAAATTGAAAGATTAAATTCACTATTTGATTATAGGATAGGGATTGATAGTACAATTTGGCCTTTAGAAAATCTTCCAATGCAACGAATTTTTGTGATCTCCAATATTTAGATTGTAATTATTTTTCAAAAATAAAATGGGATTTATTTCGGATGTTCATTATTATTATTTGTATCATTCTTCCTTTAGAATTTTATATTATTTACATCCAACATCGCAATTGTTTTTAATGGAATTATTTTGTTTTTTTTTTTTAAATTAAAGGGAAAGAGAAAGGGAATGTCCCTGCGTGGAGGTACTTATTGGATTTTTGCTAGATTATAAGAGTGAATGATATACTTGGCGATAATTATCTTTGGCAAATGATATCCTTTGGAAAGAGTGAGATGGAATTTTAAAATAAAACATTCCTATATTGATTTCGTAAGGTCCCTTGCACAATATGGCAGTTGCATGCACATATCATTTTAACTATTTGATTGGTGATTAATTAACGAGAAGGATGATGGATTTTCGCGAAAGGTTGCATAAGGTAAATTAAAAGTTATCAAGTGATGGAGAATATGATAAATTTATAAAATTGCCTTAGTAGCCATAAATTTTACTCATTGAAAAAGAGAAATACTTTATGAAGAAAGTGTATGCCAGCAAGAAAGCGTGTCGAAATTTTCTAAGTTGTGAGACCATCTGCATAGAGTGGCAAAGTGACTTAATTTTTCAAGCCGTCATCCAAATTGCTATCCCGTCTGGAATCGGACGATAAGAGGGATATTAACGCGAGTAAATGAATGGGATCGATCGATCGTTCATGGGTCATTTCCAGGTCTAAGGGTTCTAGACGTTGATTATCTTAGCTTCATGTTATTATAGTTGACTAATCCACCAGGGTTGAAAAAAGAAGAAAAAAATGAAACGAAGATGGAGAATAACTTTATTTCAAAAAGAAAAAAAAAACTTGTATTTAAATAAACTTTAAAACTATTTAAAATCTCTAAATGTACTCTATAAAGGAAACCTTGAACATAGAAATTAAAATTCTATTTAAATGAAATTGAAACCCATTATATGGGAATCCTATTAACGCAACTAAACATGAAACTGTCTTTCCTGATTCGTACTATGGAACGTAGACCACCGACCAGTAATATAATAAATATATTGTTACAGTTCGAAAGATGTGCATGTAAAAAGGCCAGCCAGACCAAACGTTTTGGCAATACAAAAAGGTAAGAGAAGGAGATTGGAGTGTTAGGTGTAAGAAAAATAGACAGAATAAAAAAAACTGAAATTGAGTCTTTACTGCTTTTGAAAACTTATTGAAAAACACTACAAGAGAATGCTCCATTCATAGAGCTGTAATAGGAAGTGCAGTTACTAATCCCTATAGACTAGGTAAACTAACACAACAAACTAAGAACCCAAACAAATTCCTATTGACATGGTCAACAAAGAAATTCAGCAGATATTCCTAACAATCCCTCCCTTAAACTAAAAACTTTCAAACTTTTAATTTAATAGGACTTTGTCAAGCATACAAACTCCAAGTAACTCCCTTAACTTTTGAAATATAAGCAAATTCAATGGCTTGGTCATTATGTCAGCAACCTAATCTTCACTTTTGCATTATAAAAGATCAACTTTTCCATCCTTCATAAATTCCCTCAGAAAATGAAACTTCACATCTATGTGTTTGCTTCTTCCATATAAAATAGGAATTTTAGAAAGTTCGATAGCAGAACTATTGCCACAGTAAATTGCAATAGCTCCCTTTTGATGGAAATGCAACTGTTTAAGTATTTCCCTAAGCCAAATTGCTTGGCAAACGCAGGTTGTTACAACTACAAACTCTGCTTTAGTTGTTGATAAAGTGATAATAGCTTGCTTTTTCGAAGACTATGAAATAGCTCCTGAACCAAACATGAAAACATAACCAGATGTGCTCTTTCTGTCAT